>CAUYRH010001401.1:0-12790 GCA_963574655.1 Perodicticus potto
TTTTGGTTAGGAGATTTATTATTGTTTCTTTGATCTTAGTGCTTGAAATTGTTCTGTTCAAGAGATCTATTTCTTCCTAGCTAAGTCTAGGGAGAGGGTGTTGATCCATTTCCTTCCCATTGTCAAATTTCTGGGCATACAGCGTCTTGTTGTATTCAGAGATAATGTTTTGTTCTCTGTGGAAGGTGTTGTTAATATCCCTTTATCATTTCTTATTGAGGTTATTGGAGATTTTCCTTTTCTAATTCTAGTTAGTCTGGTCAAAGATTTATATATTTCATTTTATTTTATTTTTTCAAAAAAACAACTCCTTGTTTCCCTAATTCTCTGAATGATTCTTTTGTTTTTAATTTCATTAATCTCTGATTTAAGTTTGGATTTTTCTTTTCTTCTGCAGGGTTTAAGCTTATATTGTTCTTCTTTTACCAATTCCATATGATGGCTTGTGAGTTTATTGATGCATTCTCTTTCTGTTTTTTGAATGTAGGCATCTAAAGTGATAAATTTTCCTCTGAGGACTGCTTTTGCTTTATACCACAGGTTTTGGTAGCTTGTGTCTTCATTGTTGTTATGCTCAAGGAAGTTAATGATTTCCTCTTTTATCTCTTCCTCAACCCAACTGTCTTTTGGCATAAGGTTGTTTAATTTCCATGCCTTTGTGTGGGGTTGAACATTTTTCTTGGAGTTGAGTTCCACCTTTAGTGCCTTGTGGTCAGAGAAGATACAAGGTAAACTTTCTATTCTTTTGATTCTGTTGAGGTTTGTTTTGTGTCCTAGGATATGATCAACTTTGGAGAACGTTCCATGGGCTGATGAGAAGAATGTATGTTCTTTAGCTTTCGTATAGAGTGTTCTATATATGTCTACCAAGCACAGTTGTTCTATGGTCTCATTTAAGTACGTTGTATCTTTGTTTAATTTCTGTTTAGAGGATCTGTCTAGCTCTGTAAGGGGAATGGTAAAGTCCCCTGTTATTATGGTGTTATGGGATAGCATATTGCTCAAACTAATTAAGATCTGTTTCAAGAGTCTGGGAACATTTAAGTTGAGTGGATAAACATTTAGAATTGAAATGTCTTCTTGTATTTTTCAATGACTAATGTGAAGTGTCCATCTTTGCCTTTTTGACTTTAGTCGTTTTAAATACACTTGTATCTGAAAATAAGATTGCAACCCTTCTTTTCTCCTGAATTCCATCTGATTGAAAAAATCATCTTCCAACTCTTAACTCTGAGGTTTTTTTTTTGTTGTTGTTTGTTTTTTGAGACAGAGTTTTACTCTTTCACCCTTGGTAGAGTGCTGGGGCATTAGCGCTCACAGCAATCTCAAACTCTTTGGCTTTAGCGATTCTCTTTCCTCAGCCTCCTGAGTAGCTGGGGCTACAGGTGCCTGCCATAACACCCAGCTATTTTTGTTGCAGTTGTCACTGCTATTTTGCCTGGTCAGGGTCGGCCTCAAACCCACAACCCTTAGTACACGGGGCCAGTGCCCTACCCACTGAACCACAGGTGCCTCCCAACTATGAGCTTTAATTTGTCTTTTTAGGCTAGGTGTTTTTCCTGCAGACAGCAAATGGATGGCTTGTGTTTTTTAATCCTATTAGTTAATCCAGGCCTCTTCAGTGGGGAATTCAAACCATTTGCATTTATTAAGAGAATTGATAAGTGTGGTAGGGTTCTAGTCATCATATTTGGTGAAAGTCCATAGATTAGTTTTATCTTTTTCATCATTGTGGCAGCTAGGTTCTGTCCTTTAATACCTGGGTACTTACTTTGCTGGTGGTCCATTGTGATGGTCAGCATGTAGAACAGGTTGAAGTATTTCCTGTAGAGATGGTCTTGTTGTGGTGAATTTCCTCAATGTTTGCATGTCAGTAAAAGATTCGATTTTTCCATCAGTTTTAAAGCTTAGCTTAGCAGGATATAGAATTCTGGGCTGGAAATTGTTTTGTTTAAGTGGATTAAATGTAGATGATCATTGTCTTCTGGCTTGAAAAGTTTCATTAGAGAAGTCTGCAGTCACCCTGATGGATTTGCCCCTGTAGGTCAATTTGCGCTTTCTCCTGGCAGCTTGCAGAATGTTTTTGTTTTTGTTTTTTTTTTTTGTCTTGAGTTTCAACAGGTTCATCACGATGTGTCTTGGAAAAGCTGTATTTGAGTTGAAGTGACCTGGTGCCCTATATCCCTCTGAAAGGAGTATGTTGGAATCTTTGGTGATATGTGGGAAATTGTCATTTATAATATTCTCTAGTATGGCTTCCATTTCTCTGGGGCATTCTTCTTCCCTTTCTGGGATACCTTTAACTTGCATATTTGAATGCTTCATAAAGTCCCATAATTCTGTCAGTGAACATTTTGCTTTCTTTCTCTCTTTTTTTCTGCCTTTTTAACTATCTGAGTTATCTCAAGAACTTTTTCCTCTACCTCTGAGAGTCTTTCTTCTGCATGGTCTAATCTGTTACTGATACTTTCTATTGCATCTTTAAGTTCCCTAAATGACTGATTCAATTCTTTCAGCTCTGCTATATCCTTTCTACATTCTTCATATCATTCATCTCTTATTTGATTCTGTTTCTGGATTTCCTTTCAGTTATTTTTTACTTTCTCAGCAATTTCCTTCATTGTTTTAGCCATCTGTGTTTTAAATTCCCCTTTTGTCATTTCTAACATTTCTTTGTAGGTGGAATCCTCTGCAGTATCTACCACATGGTCCCTTGGGGCAGTTGCTCTGTACTGATTTTTCATATTGAAAGGGTTTTTCTGGTGATTCTTTCTCTTGAGTGTTTTATTTTATCTGTTTCCTTGCCCTAATTTTCCTTTTACTTCCTTTTGCTCTTTAAATTACCATTCCTCTGGCCTAAGGTTTCAATGAGTCCTTTTGGTACAGGACTAAAAGGATGAGAAGATTGATGAGCAAGAAGGGAAAAAGAGAGTTAAGAAAAGGAGAAAAGAGAAAGTAGAGGGGGAGAGTAAAAGGGAATATTAACAAAAAGAAGAGAGGCACAGAAAGAGAGAGAGGTAATGAAGGCATACAGTGGCGTATTTTGAACCACACCTTAACACCCACCCCACCGGTGGTTCTGGTTTGAGTGGTTCTCTTTTAGTCTTCAGCTCTTTGCTAGCCTGAGAAGACACCACTTCTACCAAAGAAAGACAAAAATACTATAAATCAAACCAAAACAAACAGAAAACCTTGTAGGATAAAATTGGGGAGAAAACCAAACAATGGAAGCAGAAGCACTAGTATAAATGAAGTTCTTATTATTAAAGAAGGCAACAATGGAAAATTATTTTTAAACAAGTAAAATTAAGAAAAAAAGAAAAATATAAGGGAAAAGTTTGAAATAATAAACAAACAAACAAACAAACAAAACCCAAAAACAACAACAAAAAAGCAGCATATATACCTTGCTGAATATTGGCTGAGCAACAGGTGATCTTCTGGTGTACAAGATGCTAATCACAATGCTGATACAGCTGTATGAGATGGAGCCTGGAGGCTTCTGCTTTATTCTTTGCCTCAAACCCTGAAGGGTTGAGAGCCTAGATCCCTCCTCAGCCTGCTTAAAAAACACTTTAAACCATTAACCTACAATAAGCAGAAGCTTTTCCAGGAAAGCACTTGTGGCTGGGATCTCTCCTGAAGTGGTTTCCTGCTTATCTGGTGCAGCAAAACCGGCCTGACTCTATGACCCCCAAGGGCCGAGGCTACAAGGCAGCCCTCATAATGTGAAACAATGAAAGCTCTATTCTTCCCCAGCATCTCAGTCCCAGCCTTTGGTGCTGCTCACAGTCACTAGATCACTCACCCAAGGTCTCCCAGCCTGGGTCTCACTCTGCGATCCTGCGGGAGATGGAGCTTACAGGGCAGCTCTCCCAACATGTCTGCCCACAGAGCCCACAGCCAAATAATGTTAGCTCCATTCCTGCCCAGCAGCTCAGTCCCAGACCCTGGACAATACTTAAAGTCACTCCCAATCTCACCCAAGTTCCCCCAAGGTAATTCAACCAAGTTCCCAAGTCCAAAAGAACCCCCCCCCCAAAAAAAAAACAAAACAACCCACAGGAAAGGTTGTGGTTACACTGCTGGTGTAGTTCCAGCTGTAGCAGCCTCAGACAATCACAACCACTTGCCAGTTCTCCATTGCTTTTGTCCTCCTCCTGGGGTTCAGAAGTCTCTCTCTGTCTCCCTGCATACCCAAAAGGATGTTTCTGGGCAGAGCCCCCAAGCCAGAGATACCTGGGGTCTTCTCTCCCCATTCTCACTGTGCCTAATTGCAAAGAGGCTGTTACTCGGCCACCATCTTGCTCCTTTCCTTAAATTGTGTATTTTTGATATACTTCCGAAACTAATAAATATTTTATTTTTCCTTGAATTTTATCTAAACATTTGAGATGCTACCTCCTATTATGTCTGAAGACTTCTTTTAGGAATACTGAAAGGTTAAAATGTGCCTAATGTCATTTTCTAGATGTGAGAAGGAAAGGTAATGGATCCACTCTTATTTTCTTGCTTTTCTTCCCTCTTTATAATATTATATTTTAGTTAGCTTTGAAGTATTTTCTGCCGAACAATGCTCTTTTTGTTTGAAAAAAATTGTACCTGTTAGACAACACTATTCATGCCTCTTTTAACAGAACCTCACAATTAATAGTATTGCTATTGATTATGTAGCAAGATCCCCTTGATAAGCTTTGCATTTCTTGACTCAAAGTGGCAAGGAAATAGCAAGAAAGGTTCATAACCCTGAAAAATTCTGGGCATATCCTAAATCATTTTATTCCTTGCTTGCAAAGAATGCAGACATCTCACAACCATCTATCCTATTCTAATGTTTAGACCCTTGATTTCAAAGTCAACATCTGAATTTTATATTTAAGCATATATCTTTGTTAAAATGCATCAACACAATTATTTTTATTTTTAAAAAAGTGTTCTGCATTTAGTAAGGTTTGACTGTACCCTTCTAAGATGCACCGTAGGTGTGGCCCAACCAATTACCCTCCCTTCACCAGGAAGGCTATGTTAATCAGTTTGATGAAAATAGTTAAGATTATATATGAAACCAGCACATTGTACACCTTGATTGCACTATTGTACACAGCTATGATTTAATAATAAAGACAATAAAAATAAAAAAAAAATTAAAAAGTGTGACGAAATAAATTAAATGGAGATATGAGAATTGAATCCTTATTTCTTTTTGGCTGGTAAGGAATGATTTGTCAAAAAAAAATAGCATTCAATACATGGCCTTTGAGAAAAAAAGAAAAGAGAATGCATTCTAATACAGTTTATACATACTAATATTTTCATTTAAAAAATTTCAAGGACATCTTGCAAATATATCTTGCTATTGTTACACTAATGTTTTATCTCACCTGAAATATTGTCTTTTCAAAAATTTGATATGCCACATAGATTTGATATTTATAACTGCATGGCTCCTGTCATCTTTGATTTTATTGTTGGTTTGTTAGCTTTCCTAGGCAATGATGAAAATATGTTTATCCAATCACATTGTTCACAAGAATAATAGTCCCCATGGTTTAATTTTTCACCATTGTGGAAGTGTACCACAATGTTCTACAAATATATGCACACTTATTTAAGGTATATCCAAAAGTAGCATTAAATTATAATTATTAGTGTAGAAATTATGGAGGAGTAAATTATTGAATTAGGAGAAGAATTTTATGTGTATGAATCTTTAATTTATAGCATTATGATTTATTAAATCACTACAAATTTTTCTTGTTAATAGGTAATGGGAAGAGTTTTCTTTTTTTAACTATGAAGCTGTTACTAATATTCTGGCCATTTGTGGTCAAGGGATGTTTAAAATTCTGTTTTTCTTTTATGAAACAAAGATCTTGGTTTTAGTTTTTGTTCTCATTTATTCACTGAACATCTGATACTATGAGACAATGTGCTAAGTGTTGGGTGTACATCAGTGAGGCACTCAATAAATATTTGTTGCATAGATGTGAAAGATAGAGTTCTTTTAAGGGGTTTAAAGAATCATGAGTGATATAGAATAGGTTCACAGGCAATTATAATACAGAATTGTATGAACAAACATTGGCAAGACCCTTGATACCAAGTTGTCAGAAAATGTATCATTTAGAAAGGATATTTTAAGTAGAAAACTAGAGGACGAGTGCATACTTGATAGCTGATGGCAGCATAAATAGCATAGCAGGGAAATGAAAGGGTCCTAAACAAAAGAAGCAACATGCATTCCTAGAAGTTAAAGAGATTGGTACTTTCAGGCCCTTCTCAGTCAAGTATGAACAGGTTTTGATAATCAGTAATGTGCAATATATGTGAACATATTCAGACTAATATACTAATATTTTTTCATTACTAATCTATTTTTAGTTTATTCTGATTCCTTAAAATTAGTCTGACAAATAATGACAAAACTAAAAAAGAATACTCCGTGCCTAAATTCTTCATTAAGAATGATGAGTTAGCTGTGTCTTCAGACTATCATGCCATGTTCAGTGCTTTTGAAGAACCAATAAAAAGAATATAGAAACTGATGAAGGTAAGTAGGTTTAATAAATCAAGGAAGATTTACATACAGAAAGTGGGAGGCAATGTATGAAACATGATAGTGAATTGTGTACTTTCACATATTCTATTTCATTTTGGCTTTACAACAGTTCTGAAGGGTGGGAAAACAGATGAATCTGGGTGCTTTCTCAGTGCCATGCATGAATATTCAAAGTGGGTCTTTTTACAAGGGTTCGTTCCATCACAAAAGATTGTCTAAATCCCCCTAAAGTAGATTAAAAATTTCCCAAAATTTTTGTTTACTGTTTTTTTCTGTGATATCTTCCCTATGGAATATATTATTATATGTTATTATAATAATGAAAGTTATTATTTCTCATATACCTTATAACAATGAGAGTATGTGTGGCAAGAAAAAGAAAATCTACAGTAAGCCCAGAATTGTGTGAGATTCTGAAAGAGTTTTGTGTGCAGAAAGAATAGTGGAGCTATAAAATAAACACACATAAACACCTGGAAAATAATTAATTATGTAATATCAAATGAAAATGCAATACTAATTGAACTCCATACTAAAAGAAGGAAACAAAAACTGGACAAAGGTAGTCAGTTAATCTACATACGGTTTAGATACAATTACAAAGTGTCCAACATTTTTTCTATTCTGCTGAATATTGGAAGAAGAGTTATCTTGGGGCACATGTTGAAAACACACTAATGACAGCAGATGAGAAAATAAATAAATAAAATAAAAAGAAGGTTTATGCATACTTTTTATGATATCCAACACCACAGATAAACAAAACAGTCCTCAAGTGATTCAATTGTGGCCCACAGGCCTTAAATTAAACACCTGTTTAAGAATATATAATATTGAATTAAAAATCTATGGGGACATTTTGTTTTGTAGGAAATATAAACTAGATTTAGCTATTAAAGAAAAATAAAATAGTTCATCAAGGTACCAGTAGGGAATTTCTCATTTCAGTTAAAAATGGGCAACATGCTGGATTTATTTTTATTTATCATCAAAACAAAATAAAAATCATAAGGTAATGAGAGGCACACATGGGAAATAATAATGGAAACCATTTAGTCATAATCCTGCTTATTGCCTCAATCAATAGGAAGCAGTCAGATCCTAAAACATGCCAGCTTTTTATACAAAACAGGATTTTAAAATTGCCAGCGATACAAATTAACATGACTCAGGCACCTTCTTAGTATCAAGTAATCACAGATGTATTCCTATTGTAAATGAAAGAGTTGCTGCCTCTGCCACCCAGCTATCTCCACAGGAATGAGCAGTTTCAGTGAGTGGAAGCAGCTCTGAAAGAGTGTTCAAAATGTTACATTTATCTGTTGACTATTTAGAGGCGACTTGACATCTCTGAGGCACATGCACCTCAGGTTCACTCTCATTTTTCTCTCACTGTTCTCAACATGGTCAGGAGCAAGAATGTAAGGTGTTTATAAAAACCACCATCACTCCATGCTGAGGTCATACTTCTCTGGCCATGTGTCTATAAAAAATGGAACCTGCTTTACATACCCTAGGCCAGTGGATTTCGCATTTTTTAATTTGGCCCACAATAAGAAATAGTAAGTACTACATTTTACGGAGGGAATCTATAAACACATATATAACTAAAAGAAATAGTTTAATGAAATTTCCCTTACTATAACTATATGTAATGCCTTCTGATATTTTCTATTCTATTTATTTTAATTCTTTAACTTGCTGAATTATACTTAATTTCAGAAGGAACTAATGTGTTTCCACACATGGTTTGCAAAACATTAGTCTAAGAAGCTTTAGTACTAACAAGTCCACTGTTTCTAAACTATTTTTTCACTATCAAACAAAACTAAAACTAAAAATAGTTATGAACATGTTATACGAATGTTGAGATAAAAAATGTTACTTTAAAATGCATTTTGGAAGTGCAAAGTTTCTCTTTATTTATGATTTCTCTTTAATTTTGTTAAAAACAAATGGTGTGGCCTAAATACCCAATTAGAGATGACAAATTTGAAAAGTCACGATTTAGTTCATGTTTACATTTCAGTTTCAAATTCTATATGTTATTTGACATTGCAAGAAGGTTGATTCGTGTCAATGCATTGAAGGACCTAGCCTTCACTATTCAATTGAAAGGTATTTTGATGATTCAAATTGCAGGAAATGTATTAATGGTTGTAAAAAGCCTCAAAAGACCAATGTCTGCTAGAGAAATGACTAGTTTATATGATAGAAAGGCAAACAAAGATTTTTCACGGAATTATTTGTTGCCTCAAATAACAAGGACAAATTCATTTCATGCATAAAACACTTCATTTTGACACTATATGCATATAGATGGGAATCTTGTAGGATACCACTACACTAGTGACACTAAAGGCATATAGATGAATACTCACCATTCATCAAAACTGTCCATAGAAATTTAAAAAGAAAATGATATACAGTAGAACCTACAGTTGACCACCTCCCTACATTGACCTAATTACATTAAGTTGACCTTATTTTCATAACAGAATATTCACCACATGTAATCAATGGAGGATTGACTTCTATATGTTGACATCATCTCTTAGTTGTATTGACCTAATTTTCATAAACAGAATATTCACCACATGTAATCAATGGAATATTGACTTCTATATGTTGACAATATCTCTTAATTGTATCTTGAACACTTGGATTATGACACACAATATTAATTTACCCTCTATAACTTGGCCATTTTAGGCCACTCTACATTAAAGAGGTAGAAGGTGTGGGCTTTGCCCCATAGTCATATTATATTTTTTTAGTATACACTTTTTTTTCATGTTTTATTATTGCCCCATGTTGGATTAACTCTAATTGTTCTATTCTATTGTTTGTCATGTGTTCTGGGAGATTTTTTCAATATAAATTACTGGTATGAATGATAGGTAAATCCTAAAATTAGTCAAAAAGTTTATAGTCAATCAAGATATGATGACCCAAAGGAAAGAATTCAAAGAGGTGACATCAAAAGAAAAGGTCTGTCTTCTATATTGTCTGGAAAGCAATAGTCAAAGAAAGACAGCAGAATATTTTGGTTTTAGTAAGACCACAGTTAGCAACATCTGAAAACAGAAGCAAGTACTTGAAGAGGTATGATAAGGAAAGCAAAGACCTACAGACCTACAGACCTACAGGAAGAAAAATTTCCTCAATGATGTCAGTGAGGCTACATTAAGCTGGTTCAAAAAAATAAGGGCAGTTAACATCTTAATCTCCAGGTCAATCATCCCCAAAGTTGCTGAAAAGTTTACAGAGGATTTCAGGGTGGCAGATTTCCCAACTACTAGTTAGTTGGTTTGAGAAATGTAAACCACCCAATAAATCTTGTGTGGTGATGTTATAGTAAATGTTGTGGAAGAGTTCAAAAACTTCCTGGACTTTGCCAGTGTCTTCAAAAAATGACAACATCTTTAACACACACAAGTTCAAACTCTTTTTCAAAGTGATGCCTGACCTGACCCTCATCATGAAGGGTGACAAATACAAAACTGGAAAATGTTTCAAAGAGGATTTCACAGTCTGCTTTGCACTAGCTCCACCAAACAGAAACTAAAACCAGTTGTGATTAGTAAATAGGTAAAGCAACATGTATTCAAAAATCTGAAACTCGAAGACCTCCCTCTCACTTGAAGATCAATCAAACAAACATACTTGGAAGACTGTGCCCTATTTGAGGAGTGGTTAAAGGGTATTGACTGAAAAACGAAGAAGAAATGGTCTATTCTTCCTATAATTGACAACTGTCCTGGCCACCCATAATGAATCATCTCACAAATGTGACACTGAAATTTCTGCTTCTATAAATGACCTCAGTAATCCAAACTCTTTAAAAAGCCATCATCAAAACATTTAAAATGCTCTACTGAGCTCAGCTCAATTCAACAAAGTCATGAGCTTCATCAATTACAGCTCTGGATGCTATCCTCTGGATCAGTTCTTCTTGGAATAAAGTTCAGCCAGAAACAATACAGAAGTGTTTCACGAATGTTGGATGATTTACAACCAAAGAGCATGATAATTTGACCCCATAAAACAGTCCATCTCCCATGGTAGAATTTGAAGAAGTAGATTTACAATTTTTTTTTAATTTTTTAATTTTTTTTAATTTCAGGTGAATGTAATGGTAGATATGAGTAAGGTGTCAAACTATAATGAACCTGACCCAGAGGTGATATTGACCAAAATACAGAAGTGCATAAAAGTGCATAAAGCAGCTGATGAAGTGGAAGAAGCAAGTGAGGATGACACAGAAATTGCATAGATTCCAAAAGAAGAGGATATTATGTAGTTGAAGGAATTGTGGTGGAAAATTACCTAAGTATGCTGAGTGGTATAGCCAGCATTCACAGAGCTTTCTTCACTTATACTTGTCATAAGAATAAGAAACAGACCAAGATTGACCTTTTTCAAAAATAATGATCAAACCATGAGAAAATAGTAAATGTACTGATTTTCTATGGTACTGTATTTGTGGTTTTGCTGTGTTTTAATTATGCATTATTTCCTATGATCTCTAATAAAAGCTGTACAATAAAATAAATTACACGTATATATTAGTACAGTAGGCCTCGCTCCTTGTGTTCACCACATCTGTATATTGACCAATTTGTTATAGTCCCTTGGGCAGCCAACTTATAGAGGTTCTGCTAGATCCTGAAACTACACTATTGTTATATTCTTGAACTTATGGCACTTCGTCTTTTAAGGTTTAATTTGTGTTCGACATGAGTATTCTCCTGGTAGTTTATTTGTCATTTAGCTTTTTAAAAAAATAAACCGTAGTACAAAGAAATAAAGATTCTATTTTTTTGTTTCCATTCTAATAGCTAAAGGTTAAATGAATACAGACCATGATGACTGACATATACTAGGTGATCAGAGAATGTCTGTTGACTTGATAATCATACCTAGATTGAATGATTAAGCCAAAAACCTTACTTTTGACACCTTCTTTTGGTGGACATGCATTACATATAGTATTTATTCTTTACTGTTATTTGAAGAAAATGAGATTTTTGAAAACATAAATAGATAAGCATTTTCCCCAATGGACTATAATTTTACTACCTCACTATTTCTCAATACAATGTTTTTAAATTTCTTGGCTGCCCTCTTCCCTTGAGTCTTGCTCAATCTCATTGCATGCGTTTATTTTGGATCAGGAGACACAAAGATAATACAACATGACTGATGCAAGTGAAAATAATTCATTGCTATATTTAACATCAGCCTAGAAAAATTTGATCAGATGTGGCTAGAAAAGCTGATTTTAAAGTGGCACCTTTCTCTGATCTTTTACTTTGAATATGTATTGGACTCTAGTAAAGAACAAAGTCTGGAGAGAAACAGATGTAATGTAAACTTGCTATATTAAACTTTTTATACATTTATTTAATTTGTTTATATTCTTATAGAAGAGAGTTTGACTTTTTAGATATCTTAGAAAATATAACTAGAAAATCAAATGTTTACATGATGACCTTTTATGAGAGGTGCAATTTTAGTTATGTACTTAATACATAAAGCTAATCATTTTGATTTTTAAAAATAATTTTTCTATAAGTTCCAAGGGATGGATTCTTTTTCTTAAATTACTGTATTCTGACATATTATATTGAATAATGCAACAGACTATATATCAAATAGAGTATACCTTCTTAAGTCTGTAATTACTGGGATTAGGTAAGTTCTGCTATATGATAACTCAAATAATATAGAAAATTTTCTTTAAACTTTTGTTAACCTGAAATGAGTAATTACGAACACCACTCAGCAAGACACTGCCACACATCAACAAATACACAGCTGTGAGACATTATAACACTAAGGTTATGAAACTTTACTGAGTCGCTTATATAGACAAACAACCTAAACACATAGTGGCAAGTTTGTTAACTTTATATATTTGTCAAAACTCATTGTGCTATATACCTACAAAAAGCAAATTTTACCAAAAGCAAATTACGTCTAAGTAAACCTTACAGTAAATTCAAGATTTTGCATTTTATGATGAGTTATAAAAAGAAGTTATGAGTATTTGGTAGACTTCTTATTGTAGATGTTTATGTGTTACTGTCAGCAAGAAAATATAGGACCTTGCACACTGTTGCCTTCACAACAGAATACAGAGAAGTGTATATTTTGTATATATGAAACATGCATTGAAAGTGATTCTAAGTCCATAGTAAATTATATGTTTCCTTCCTTCCTTCCTTC
>CAUYRH010001404.1:0-24982 GCA_963574655.1 Perodicticus potto
TCCACCAAATCGCTGTGCATTGCCAAGTGCTCATCCACTCCGACAATTCACTCTGCGAAAGGTCCAGTACTCCCTCCCTCTCACCTGCTGACTGGAGAGTGATGAACTACGGAACCATCGCCGCCGCCATCTTCCAGAACCTCCCCAGAAGAAGCATGCTTTTGTCAACACAGGTCAAGTAGTAGTTTAGTCCTTTAAAAATTAATCCACAATACGCATATTTATAAAAACTCTAGTTGTAAAGTAGAACCACAAAATACTATAAGTAATGAGAAATACAACTATTATGTTCATTGTGGCTCGTTAGGAAATCCAGTTTGTGTAGGAAAGTCTTCCTTGAGGCGGAAAATTTGAACGAAAAGTTAGTTTGATAAACACAGACTCAGTTGAAACATGATTAATTTTATAATTGCAGAGGCTGGTGTCACTGTACTGGAATAACTTGAGGCAGCCATCTCCCTTTCAAGCCAAGTGGACCTTTTCCCAGACTAGATAGATAGGAAGTCACGAGGCCAGGCTCCAGGATTTTGAATGAACGTTCCCTGGGTTGCTTTGAAATACTGTCTTTCTGTTAACACAGCCTTTCTCTGAAGAATATACACTTAGTACAATCAATGGCAATTAAGCTTTTGATTCAAAATCTTCTTCTATCCTGCTTTACTGAGACTTCCACTAGGTCGTTTTACTTAAATTTTGATATTTCTATGCTGTTCATCTACGAACAGTTACTGATAAAGAAGTATGACCTCATCTTATGTATGATTATTTTAATATTTTAACACTTAGAGAATAAATCTCTAGGGCCCCTCATTATAAAATCTTATATATTTGTGATGAAACAGGACATTTGATATGGTTGATTCTACATAAAAATTTTAATGAAATGGTTTTGTCACATCAAAATATTTAAAAGATATTTTATCACCAAAATTAGTTCTTAGCCTTATCTCTGAGTTTCATTCCATCCCTTTCCCTCTCTTTGGTCATCACTTTATGCTTGACTCATTCATAAATTTCTCCTCATTTTAAATCTATCTATGGCTCTGAACTCTGATATTTTTATTTGGCTAATTCCCAAGTCTTAGCTCATCCCAAACACTTCTGGATGTAGTACTAGGATAACGTTCAGCCACAATGTGAGAATATATGCTTTTTGTATTACTTGGCAATAAAAATGGATAAATGTTTAGTTTTCTTAATGTACTTCATGTAAATTACCTCTAGTCAGAATTATCACATAAAACAGTTAAGTGAAATGAATTTTGCTAATAAAATAGCTGGTGCAAATAAAAGTTGGAAGTGTTTTCTAACTGCTATATACAGATTTCATTTTTAGAGGAAGGGTACATTAATGGAAATTAATTAAAAATGACTAATTTGATTAGGTCTCATAGTTTGTAGATATAGGTAATCTAGCTGAAAAATGTTTGCACGCCCAATTTTCAAGGTGAACTCATCAGAATGTATATTCTTTTTTAATTTTTCATTCATGTCCCATACTGATGCTGTGACTTAACTCAAATGGAATAACTTTATCAAAAGCCATGTTAATATAGGATTGGACGTATATGACTTAATTTTGGTTATTGTTAATGGCTCAATTTCCTCCTCTACTTATAGCCAAGTTCATAAATATGCCAGGGTCTTGATGCAATGAATAAACAAAAGTTAATTTTTTCAAGGATTATATTTTCCTTATACATTAGACATATATTATGTTTGGTTATTGTTTAAATTGACAAAATAATAGTTGAATGCCATTTTAGAGAAATAAACTTGCCTGTATAGTTAGAATAATTGTATCCTTAATAGAGGAGGATAAATGAGTTCAATTCTGTGACACAGAAAAGGATTGTTCATATGAGATACTGTTTGTCTCTGAATTCACTGGAGACCATCGCAGGTATTTTATAACAAATTACTGTGGAGGCAAGAAGAGTGGCTAGGGCTGAACCCAACCACAACACAAGCCCTAGTGCTCAGATCCTGGTGGCCGGGAAGTCCATTCTCATACGAAAGGGAACATTTCTGGACATGATAAAAGCAAATGGCAGAAAGTACTATAAAGAGGAATTAAAGAAGTAGTGACTTGTCCCAACACATAGGTGGAGAACTATCAGAGATTCACAGAGGTTGATGTTGAGAGATCTGGCCATGAGTTTGTGTGAATGTAGGGAGAAGTCAGTGGAAGAAAAATAGGACTAGGGATCCAGATGGACAGGTTCTAGATTCTAGGGATAGATTCAGATCAGAGTCAGGATCTCTGCATTAGCCAAAGATTGAGAAACAAGCCAGGATGCTGCCACAGTGATTTTAGCAGGACGCTTGAGATCTGAATGAGAGGACTACACTAGATGAGAAGATGAAGATTGTCTCCTGGGGTTCAGCATGCAGTTCAAGAGTTTTCTGTTTAGCACTGGGTATACTTCCCCAGTTAGCCTAAGAAGGAGAGGCAAACCATAGTTGCTCAGTAATTATACTTGAATAAAACTCATTGCGATGCTAAAAGCCCATGAGTCTCTAGCAGCATCAGGTTTTCTAGAGATGAATGAGAGAGCAGAAACATATGAAAGGCAGAACTTACTGAATTAATCAATATAGTGTACTTCTCTTCAATTTATTCACTATTGAATTAGTACAAGTATTACAAGTCATTCTGTTTTCACCAATGCAAGTGGAAAATGAGTGAAAAAATATTTGTTAAAGCAGACATCACTATGTATGCATATAAACAATTAAATTCCTATTGGTGAGCTATTTACTGTTACTTGGAAGGATGTTCTGGCAAACTATAAATATGTTTTATGTTCACCAAAAATATTTATTTCTCCTTAAATTGCAAAAACAAAAAGTTGTTGTTTTTGACTTGGAAATTCACTCTAGATTTAAAATAAGTGAAAATTTTGAACCTCTCCCCCAAATCAGGAGCTGTGATGGGATTACTATATTAACATACAATTCTTATCTCTCTCTTTTTTTTTTTTCTTTGAGACAGAGTCTTACTTTTTTGCCCTAGGTAAGAGTGCTGTGGCATCACAGTTCACAGCAACCTCAAACTCTTGGGTTTAGGCAATTCTCTCACTTCAGCCTCCCAAACAGCTGGGACTACAGGTGCCCACCACATTCCCAGATTTTTTTTTTTTTTTTTTTTTTTTTTTTTGGTAATTGTCATCGTTGTTTGGCAGGCTCAGGCCGGGTTTGAACTTGCCAGCTCTGATGTATGTGGCTGGTGCCCTCGCCACTGAGCTACAGGCACCGAGCCTACAATTCTTCATATTCATGGTTGACTATAATCACCAAAAATCTCTTGATTAAGTCTCTGTTTAGTGAATTATTTGTAATATTATGAAATTACTATTTCTAAAACCAAAGGAAAATGCTTTGCTTTATTGTATAATATTCAATAGGTTTATCTCAAATAAGGGAGATAATATAATTTTAAGTCATACAAAAAGGACTTGAAATAACTTAGAATATTTGCATATTTCATAAAAATAGCTTCATGTGGCTAAATTTATTACCAAATAGATGTCACTTTATAAAAATATTAATTAACTTTTTATTTATGTTTAGCCTGCAGTTTTTAATAATTTTGTAATAATTTTCCTAAATAAGGCTTAAAGAACAAAACCCAAAAATGATATTGGGAACATAAAGAAGAATAAATATGGCACCTGTGGCTAAGGGGATAGAGTGCAGGCCCCATATACCGAGGGTGGTGGGTTCAAACCCAGCCTCACCCAATTTAAAGAAAAAAAAAGAAGACTAAATATGTCAATAATAAATTTGTGGCTTTAATGCCAACTGTTAGGTTTAAAAGGTTTTATTGAACTGATACAAGGCATGCTTGTATATTAAACCACAAGTTATACACACCCATAACTTTATTGCACTTGTTGAATAATACATATGTGAATATAGTCTGGTTCGTGTGAAGAGTAAGTATTTTAGATTTTTGCTATTGGCTATAGAAAATCAAGTTGAGTCAGATCAATTCTTTTGCTGAGAAAAGCTAAAATCATGAATAAAATATTTTTTAAAAATCAATTTTAAAACATCAGAAAACCATTCAAATTAACCAAACCTTTAGAGGTCAATATCTCAGAGAGAGAAGAAACAGAAAAATTAACTTGCTACTGGTATTTGCTGTGACCTTGGAGCCTTGGAGTTATTTGCCTACTTACAAGCAGAAACCAGGTCTTAAATTTCCAACCACTTCTACCCTTGGTTACATCATGATAATCTGTCTTTAGCCTAAGTAGCAGAAGATAAGGTGAAAAGCTGATGCAGTGCTTTGTTTGGCAGTCTCATGAGATGAACACACATGGGACAGGGGTTGAGGAGTATGATGAGCCCTGGAGACATCCTAGGATTTCACCTGGGGTCCCAGAGGAGATATTGACAAATAGAATGGACAAAGAGAATGTAAAGAAATACAGACAAATATGTAATTGCCCTCACAAAAACTGAAACCTAGCCTTGAAACAGTTCAATCCCTTGTAGGATTAAAGCAATCTGGCCCTAATATAACCACATATTAAAAACTAAAGAAGGAAAATATATTTCTTTACCCACAAATAACTTGTAAAAATTTTCACACACAATTTCTGGTATTCAAAAAAATTCCAGAAATATTAGACTATTAGGACTAAGAAAAATTGAAAACAAATTAAAAAGCCAGACCTTCCACCGCTCAAAAAAACCACAAAGACCTCTAAAGGAAGGCAAAACAAATAATGGAGATATCCGCCATGGATTTTAAAATAACTACACTTTAGAAAATATATGGAAAAATGGAGAGGCTTAACCAAAAATTACCAATAGAATTTATAGAAAATAGTTCAAATGCAACTTTAGCATTAGAAAATCATAATATCTAGAATTAGGAACTCAATATTGGTCTGACCATTCTTTAGGCACAACTCGGATAAGAATGTATAATTTGAAAGATAAATAAATGTAAATAACTAAACTGAAGCACAGAGAGATTTAAAAGTTTGGAAAATACAGAAAAAGGAGTAAGATACTGTTAAAGTTGGTGTACAGATTTCTCCATAAATAGCTGTGCAACTCATTTCTCCATAGAAGTGCAACTCAACTATGTATGTAAACAAACTGCAATCTAACTTACATGTATTCTTGTAACACAGAATCTGAGTCTCAACCAATCACTGTACACAGGCTTTAGTTGCCCACCAGCTGCCAGCCAATCATGTCATGAAGTTTTTCTTTTAACAATACACATGAGACAAGGAGAAAGAAAGTAAATTGTGTGTGATCGGAATTATGAAGGGAGACATGAAGACAGTAGTGCAGAAACAATGTTTGAAGAAACACAGCATAGAGGTTTCCAATAATGAAATAGGATAGTAACAGATTTTTTTTTGGAGAAATTTACCCTTTATCAATTTATTTGTTATTTCATATTAATATGAAGGTACAAATGATTAGGTTAAATTGTTCCCATTTGTTAGGTAAAGTTCAAATTAGGCAAAGTTGTAGTTGAGCCCTTCACCCAGGAGGTGTGCTGAATATATATACATTGTGCCCATTAACCTGCTAGCACCCCAATGCCTTCCCTGCCTATACCCCTTCCCTTTTGCCTTCTTCCACTCCTCCCCCACTCCCAATAGATAAACAGCTATGGGCCCATATGAGAGAAAACACAAGTAACTAACAGATTTAAGGTAACACTACAAACTCCAAGCTGATGTTATAACCACTTTGTTGGAATTTCTACAAATATCTACCAAACATGAACATACAAGTACCCCATAACTAGGCAACTTTACTCCTGGTACAAAGAAAAGAAAAATATTTATATTTGTGCAGCATAAGGCAAGTTCAAAAATGTTCATGGCAGCATAATTTGAATAGATCCCCAATTGAAAAAAGAAAATTGTTCGTAAGAATATCATGAATAAATAATCTGAATAGTATTCACATAATGTAATGCTGTATAGAAATGAATGGGAACAAGTGAAAACTATAACAACATGGTTTAACACCATATTAATAAACCTGAAGTCAAACATAAGAGGACATACAATATAATTGCCCATTTGGATAATGTTCAGAAACAATCTAATTTGGGGGAAAGTGGTTACCTGTAAAGAGAATCAAGATTTTACTGAGAGAGGGCTTGAAGGGAGCTTCTGAAATATGAGTAGTGTCCTATTTCTTGGTCTGGATTTTGCTTATCAGTGTGTTAACTTCATAAAAATTAATGAACTTGCAAACTCATGCTTTTTAATGTAAGTTATACTTTAATAAAAAGCAATAACAAAAGTAAATTCAATGTTTGGGAAAATATTATAAAGTCCAATGGACATACCTAATGGAAAGGTTTAAGGGTCACCCCCTTAATCACCCCCAGTGATTCTGGTACATTTTCAAATTTATGTGCCTAGTTATAGAATTTTTGTGCTGGAAACAGGAGGAAAATTCTCATTGTTATCTCAAGGAAATCACTTAACATTAGTTGAAAGAATTCTTTAAAATTTTCTTCTAGTTGCAACTTTTGTATGTACATATGTATTTAATATCCTTCATTCAATAAACTAATAGTTTTAAAGCACTTGCACAAGTTTACTTATAGATGGGTCTACCAAAAAAGAGTCTCCCTTTTCCTTACTCATTCAGATAAATAATTTGTATTGCAAAATCTTTCTCACATCTTGTCAATTCTTGAGATTTGCATTCCTTTCCTGTAGCATAATTTTAGGGGGCATCATTCACCTTCTGATCTATGTGAAAGATTCCTTCAAGAGGTATGCAGACATGATAATGTTAAATCAAAATTATTTGGCTGTGTAACATTGTACATTGCCACATGGAAGACAGAGCCTGATACACATTTTAAGATAACTGGTTGACTCTGTCTAGTAATACAGCAATGAAATGTGATTGTCAATGTGAACGAGTGTTACTTCATTTTCCATTATAGTGATCATAGATTATGCATAAATTTAAAAATATATTATTTAATTAAAAAATAACTGCAACTTTTCCCTAAGTTACTAGATGAAAATAAATGTTTAATATGTAAAGATTACTATTATGTTTTATTTTTTGAGACAGTCTCACTATTTCAACCTCAGTAGAGTGCCATGGTATCATAGCTCACAGCAACCTCAAACTCTTTGGCTCAAAATATTCTCTTGTCTCAGTGTCCTGAATAGCTGAGAATACAGGCACCTGCTACAATGCCCAGCTATTTTTTTTGTTGCAGATGTCATTGTTATTTAGCAGGCCCAGGCTGGGCTCAAACCTGCCAGCCTTGGTGTATGTGACTGGTACCCTACTCACTGAGCTATGGGTGCTGAACCTAAAGATAATTATTGATCACAGAGGATTATTGCCAATACATAAAACATATTATAACTCTTACACTCACACCTATTTAGATTTTTATAGCAAAAGGACATATTGTGGTTAACTATTATTTAGGGCTGTGTCACACTAGAATGGTCAGCAAAAGTAAATAATGTATCTTATTTGTAATTCTTATCTTTGCCTTTTAACATTAGCTGTCTCTGCTATTTGGTGTAAGCAAAGAAGATATAGTCTTAAGTCTTTGGATTTGTAGACCCCGAACTTTTTTCGACATTGTAAGATCTTTCTTTGGTGCCACGTTTTGACCTGGGATACTATATGTTGTTCAGCTGGCATAGTTTTTCCTAAAGTGCAGTTCCTTGGGGGTCCATAAAGAAAAAAAAAAAGATCTAAGAAATTAGAGCCTTTTGTCAAAAGTTATCACATGAATACATATTAAATTTCTCCATTGTTTCAAGGAGGTACAGCTTCTCTTTTCTCCAGTTCAAACTGCTTAATTTTCTTATAATTATTACTACCACATTTGCAAAAATGCACATTGTATTCTATTCCTTCAACAGTACATTTTCTCAAATTTGAGACATTTGGGATTAAGCTGAGCTCTGGGACATCAGGAGAATGATCAATGATATGCTGAATTCCCAAGCCCTGAGTCTTGGGGAAGAAGGGTATGCTAACAGTTCTCTACATCACTGGGCCCATATTGGGCTTCTAAGGCAAGTCTCTCTTACAAGATCCCTCCTTAATGTCTCATTCAGCCACTACAATTCAGAAGTGAGTGTAGACAGTGATTCATATGCAGCTCTATCCCCTACATTGTCTCATTCTTTGCAAAAATGAGTTTAAACTAAAATGCATACTTTATAAAAACATTTATCAGAAAGTCAAGGATAGTAAGTAAAAGATAACAAGCCTAATATTTAGTGCAACATATCCATACAAGGAAGTAGGAAAAACTGATTTTAATTCTGATCATAATGTAGCTTTTTGAATGCAAGCTGTCAAGGAAGTACTTCCTTTTTCAAAATTGTTTGAAATAGCACTGTGAGTGTCTTACTGACAAAGTCCAACATCCAATATGAATAAAGTACATGTGTGTACATGTGTTTGTGTGTATGTATATGTCAAAAGATTCAGTAAAGAAACAGGTATGTCTGCAGCTGAGACTAGCAGGAATCTTGACCTGTGAAAGAAATGGAAGATAAAGTTCTTCTGGTGTGATTTTGGGAGCCTTTCAGGTAGTATTGGGCCAACCTAGAAGAGTAGGGAAACAGGACTAACAATTTTCTTATTATGCTGGTAAGACTTCTTGAAGGAAAAGACATGGTCTTGTAGAGCTCTCTATTTTTCAGTGTGTGTACACGACCACCTTTTATGTAGTTGATCAGGAGTCCTCAAACTTTTTAAACCAGGGGGCAGTTCACTGTCCCTCAGACCGTTTGAGGGCCAGACTATAGTTTAAAACAGGGGTCCTCAAACTATGGCCCACAGGCCACATGTTGACCACCAAGGACATTTATCCAGACTGCCTGGTGTTTTTGCCACCCCTGCCTGTCCTGCTTAGCAGCTGACTCATCCAGGGCCGCAGTCCGCATGTGTGGAATGTGTGCTGCACTCTCTGACTCCCCTCCTTCTCTCCGTCTCTGGACTTCTCCTCTCAGTCTCAGGTGAGACTTGTGATCGGATGAGTCACGAGGTTGCCGAGGCAGAGCCTGCTGTTGCTTGAGGACAGAGGTAAGAACAAGTTAGGATTTATTTTTTTTTTTGAAGTTAGGAGGTCTGTTTTTTTTGTATTTTGCAGTTAGTAGGGCCCTTTCTTTAAAGTGGGGGCCTTTTTTCCCCTGAAGTTAGGAGATCTTTTTTTTCAGATAAGGGGTGCCTTTTTTTTTTTCATTTTAAATATTGTATTTGTATTTGTTCCCCACTTTTCTTTTTTTTTTTTGGCAGTTTTTGGCCGGGCTGGGTTTGAACCCACCACTTCTGGTATATGGGGCCAGCGCCCTATTCCTTTGAGCCACAGATGCCACCCCTGTTTTGTTTTTTTACTTCAAAATAAGATATATGCAGTGTGCATAGGAATTTGTTCATAGTTTTTTTAAACTATAGTCTGGCCCTCGAATGGTCTGAAGAACAGTGAACTGGCACCCTGTTTAAAAAGTTTGAGGACCCATGGTTTAAAAAAAGAAACTATGAACAAATTCCTATGCACACTGCACATATCTTATTTTGAAGTAAAGAAAAGAAATCAGGGGTAGCACCTGTGTCTCAAAGGAGTAGGGTGCTGGCCCCACATACCAGAGGTGGTGGGTTCAAACCCAGCCCTGACCAAAAACTGCAAAATAACAACAACAACAACAACAACAAAACAGGAACAAATACAAATACAATATTTAAAATGAAAAAAAAAAAAGGTGCCCACATCTGCAAAGAAAAAAAAAAGATCTCTTAACTTCAGGAAAAAAGGCCCCCCTTGACCGCAAAAAAAGGCCCCACTAACTGCAAAATAAAAAAAAAATAGACCTCCTACCTTCAAAAAAAAAAAAAAATAAATAAATCCTAACTTGTTCTTACCTCAGTCCTCAGGCAGCAGCAGTTCTCCGCACAGGCAAGCTTGTGACTGGTCCAGTCACAGGTCTCAGTCTCACCCGAGACTGAGAGGAGGAGTCAGAGAGTGCGAGACACATTCCACACATGCGTGCATGTGTGCTGTGGCCCTGGAGCAGTTGGCTGCTAAGCAGGACAGGCAGCGGCAGCAAAAACACCACACAGGCCGAATAAATGTCCTTGACGGGCTGCAAGTGGCCCACAGCCGTAGTTTGAGGACCCCTGTAGTAGATGCTGAATAATATTTATAGAATGACTAAGAAACAGAGAAACCAGCTTATTTCATATCTAATATTTTTTCAGTTAGTGTTCGAAAAAGCAATTTCAAATTTAAGGAAAAATGGTTGCACTCTGAAACATTTCTTCAAACTGTGTCAGAATAGTGTAAAAATGCATCTACGTTAGTGGTAACAGAACATGAAGTGATAGTTTAGAATGAGGTAAGATTGATGTAGGTAATTACCATTCAAACCATAAAGTTGTACAGGGTAAGTTACAAATTGGATTGAAGAGAAGAAAATGGCAGCCCTGAAATAAAACATCATGTGCTCTCTTATCGGACATTCAGAGACACGAGATGCTCTGCTTCTCGGTAAGCTAACTTCACTGAGTCCTTTTACATTCGACAAAAGCTTTTTGGCTATACAACTGGCAGTCTTTTGTTTTCTGTGATATATAGAATGATGATTTATTTTTAGTAATCTCTAGCTGGGTCTGCCATCACAGAGATTCCCTTATTCATCAGACTATTTTCAGGCCTTTTTGTGAAATGTTTTACACTTTAAAAAGAGAGATTCACACGGCTTCCACAACACACACGTATATAAAGCCATTTGCAAGTTTATGATCAAATTGTCCCCATTCCCCATTTCTCTACCTCTCAAAAACATTTCAAAAAACTTCTTTGGCCCTGTTAATGAAAGCACTTAAAAATGAGTTTCAGTATAAATGGCCCAGATTCAAATTTCTAAGGAAAAATAAAGTCTCTGTAGCCTGCAAGTTCTCAATTATATGCATTCATGGAATGGATGAGAAAGCGTCTTATGAAATTCTTATTTGCTAATGGGAGAGAATAGATAACTTTAGATCACCCAAGACACTGAATCAATATTTCATAAAAGATTATTACTATGATAATTAGCCTCAAATTTTGAACTATATAGTTTCTTTGTGAAAAATTAACAGAAATGTAACAGACACTGCATCCCCCAAATTTTCCATGTGAGACTTTTCCTGAATTGACTACAAAGTATGAAGTTGTCTAAATAATGTTCTAAATAATGTTCTCACTTGCTCAAATCAACATGCTCATTTTTTATGTCAACACACTTACTTATTTTTACCCAACAAAGAAGGTCTTGCTCTGTTGCCCCCGGGGTGGGGGGAGTGAAATAGCGTGATCATAGCTTATTGCAACCTTGATTCCTGGGCTCAAGTGATTCTTCTGCCCTGGCCTCCTGAGTAACTAGGGCTACAGGAACATGCCATCATACCCAGCTAATTTTTCTATTTTTTAGTAAAGATAGGTCTCACCAGGTCTCACTATGTTGCCCAGCCTGGTTTTATACTCCTGTCCTCATTTGATCCTTCCACATGGGCCTGGCCTCAAACCTCTCGGATTATAGGTATGCCTGACCCACATACTCAATTTTAACCCATCAGCAGACATTGTAAATCCACTAGAGATTTGTACCTAGATCTGTGAATATTTCACGTCAGTATTTAGAAAAATATTTTTCCTTTGATGGTTTATAAATCATAAAACAAAAATTTTCATAACACTTGTAAAGGAAAAAAGCTCATTACTGAACCACAAATGAAGGTACAGTTTAGCCAGAGTTAAAATTGTATCTGGTTTATATGAGAGCAAAAAATAGAGATAATGCATTATTCTCATACAGTTATATTATATAAATACTCACAAATACACTCAGTAAAATGAGTTCCAGCCAGAAGGAAAGACTGTATAAAACAAAGCAACAGCAAACTAAGATGTCAGCATGATAATATGTGGAAGTAAAGCAAAATTTGCATTTAGATAATGCTAGATATTAAACATTATTTTTAATTGAAATCTGTAGTTGTTCCCAACACATGGGTGGTGAAGAAAGAATTGTCTATGTTAGACTTACTTAAAAAAATAGTCTTATTCCCACAGATGTCAGCCATTCCCTTTTTCCTTTTATCAAAATTCGTTTATGAGTGAGCAGCAAAATATGTTGAGGACTTAGCTGATTCATAGTGCCCCACATGCAGACCAGACTAAAATACGTCATTTTTATTGTTTCCTAGAAGAGTAGGCTCACAGAAAATGAAATATCCCTGAGAAATCATTAGGACAGAAAATTAGAACAGATGGATTTAAGTTTCTCACCAGGAAGCTGCAATACTTAAGAGTTTCAAGTTTTGCAAGGGTTTAGAGAGTAATTTTCTGTGTCAGGCACTCCACTAAAGTGGGTTGTTTGACATTTTTTAAACATTCCCCCCAGTAAATGAGCTTTAGTTCACACCTGCATCTAGAACTAGGTCACCCAATGCAGTGAGTTCAGTATATTTTTTATTTTGCTTTGTTCCTTGTCCATCCTTGAGAAATCGAGACTACGGAGAGCCTGAAAGGAGAACTGACAGGCAATAGAATGGTCTCTTATCCTTTCCAACAGTGACTTTGAGACTTAGGGACCACTGGAGCCTTACCACTCACAGCTGGAAACAATTAACCCCTGGGACGTGCCGCCCAGGTACCTTAGATCCTACCTGCACACGGTCCTTTAAAGCTGCTTGATTCTCCATGCAGGGTTTTAGGGAAGATTTGGTTTGGGGTTATTGTTATGAAGAACTAATAAGTTATTGACCATTTACTGGGAATCAGGCACTACTCTAAGAGTTTAAATCATTTATTATTTAATCTTCACAATTGCCACTTTATAACTCTGAAAATCAGGCAAAGAGAAGGTAAGCAGCTAGAGGGGCTGGATCAGTATCCCAGCATGAGGCCGGGTACACCAACTAGATGCAGGTGTGAACTAAAGCTCATTTAAGTACAAGTGTGAATTTGAGCTCAAATGATCAAGCACCCATGTCCATGTCATCAATCATACTCCTACTTCTGAGAGGTGACCACTGGTATATGTGATGACCCAGGAGACACCACTAGGTGTGAAACCTTTTGAGCATTTTGAGTTGAGCTGTATGGTACTATTACAGTGGATGCCTCTGAGACACCCCACTTGGAAAAATTTCCTCTCTCTTGGATTCTCTAACGTTGTTGCTTTTACATATAACATGCATTTTTCTATTTTTTTCTAAAATATATTGACAAATTTATCTGGATCTTATCTTCACTGGTTGATTTCTAGAGAGACTAGATAATTCCATCATCTCTTGTTTCAAAAGGTAGAGCAATGTTTGTATAAAATTTTTTAGCATAATTTGAACTTCTATAGACTCTACTGTTGTTTATGATTAGGAACATCCTTCATTTACATGGCTTTAATTAATGCTGTAGGACTATCTCACTGAAATCTCATAAAGTCCTGGAAAGTATTATTAGCATTATACACATAAGAAAAATGAATTCCAGAAAGTTAAGATAATTTACACCAGGTCACCCACAGGCATTCATAAGAGCATAATTAGTGTATGAAACAGGACCAAATAGAAATGAGTGATAAAGCCAAAAAGAGATGTGAGAGTTGAGCTTTCGAGATGGAAAGATCAGAAAAGCAAAGGTGAGATCTTGGCACAGCAGGATACTCATGGAGTAATTGTTCAGTGAGCAAAAGTGTAGTAAAACATGAGGAATTCATAGAAGTTGTAGTAATTCTTATTCTGTAGAGCCTTTTAGCCTGATGATGAAAGGAAGTGTGACTCTTACATCTGAGTAACATGGATGTCGTTGATGGTTTCAAGCAGAAGACTGACATGATCTGCTTTGAGTTTTAAGGGATTACTCTGCAGATTGTGTTAAGAACAAATTACTGATATAATGAGTATGGATAATTAACGAAAATGAAGAACCACACGAATCTGAGACTTTGTGCTTCAGCAATGATAAAATGGATTTTCCATTTATAGAGTTCAGGAGAAGCATTTTTGGGTGAAGTTCAGGAGTTTCATTTTGAGTATAAGTTAGGGATGTTTATCATTCATTAAAATGGTCAGATCAGACAAAAAGTTAGATATGAAAATCTAGAGTTTAAGGTAGATATGCAGGATATAAACTTAAATTTCTGAATCGTATTTTGCAGAGGAACATGCTTAGTAAGAACATGTGTTATGTATACACAAGAAAGAAAAATACTGTCTTAAAATTGTAATTCTCGATATATACTGATAGCAGAATATGAATACGGTCATGCTTGACTTCTGTAATTACATGAGGTGCTCAAAGTGGTTACCATCAGCACCCAGACACTTGATTATGGACAACTACCGTTTAAGTAATGTTGTGAGGTCTCCCAGATCTTTCCTCATGCACATCACACACAGCGCCATGTGTCTCAAACTTATCATGAAGATGTGCAGTTGTTAGGCATGTTGGCGTTTCTGTTGCACACTTATGCCTCCATTGTCACTGTAATGCCACAACATTCTCAGATTTCAAAAACCACTTCAAAATGGTCTTGCATGCCTCAAGTGACTGCCGTGCTTCTAGCATTTTCTTTGGCTGTCCTGTCTGTCACATAGTGACTCTAGAATTCACTGATTAATGTCATCTTTTGAGTGAATGTCACACTACACATTGCTACCATAATTCAATTCAATTTCAAAAAGTAATAAATGTTTAACACTTCTTAAAATGTGTGTACATTTTTTGGCACCCCAAGTATAGGTGGTATTTAAAACTGTGAGACTGAATAAGATCTCCAATGGGCTCAAAGTTGATGGAGGGAAACAAATTTAAGGACTGAGCAGTTCAGTTGCAGGCTTAAATGGTTAGAATGTAGGAGAATGTGAATAAAGCGACAAAACCTGGATAAGCCGGAAGAATTGGTTGGCGATGTAGGATAAAAATCAGATGAGAATGATGTCCTGGAATCCAGAAAGCAATTACTGAAAGGGAGGTCCTGAGAAACCAGGACAACTGTTGCTAATAGTTCAGCCAAGATAATAACTGAGAACTGGCCATTGGTTTTAGCAACAGAAAGCATGAAAACATTATGGTAAAGTGGTGGAGATAATTTCTGATTAGCATGGATTCTCAAAAAAGAACAAGAGGAAAAAATCAGAGACTAATATAGAGCTTTAAATTGCAACTAGATATTTTTCATGACTTTCAGACCACACCCTATTTTTGTGACTGTCCATTCTTGTTACAGGATGAAGTGTAGTTCTCTTGGATTTCAAGAGTAGCCATTTTATCTAGAATGCATATATAAAATGAAATGGATAAACGTATCCTAAATATCCAGTTTACTTTATGTGGATAATAACAAGTAAAACAATAGTGCTTGCAATGTTTCAAATATGTGCCCTAGAACACAATGCCATTAAAAGTGAGAAACTATCTCAAACACTTTTAATATTGAGACTCCGATAGATAGCTCAGAGATAAATTAATTGACTGAGATTCCACGTCCTAAAATTAAAAAGGAGTGATTTATTTTTCTTTAACCTTTTACTTAATTTTTTTTTGTACAAATGTCAGTCAAAAAAATCTCATTGCTCATTCTTTAAATTATATCTTTAGTTTCTCTAAATCAAATTACATACATCCACTTATTACACATCAAGTAGCATAGCTTGCTTTCAGATACTCTTCGGACAATTTCTAAGAACCTCTGAACTATCTTAATTAGAAAATAATATTCACATATGTCACATTCTCCAAAAGTAGGAAAGTCATCATTATTTAAGAAAAGCAAAGAATAAGTGCTTCCTGTGGGAGGATTCTTTTATAGGAAAAAATATCACTGTGCTTTATTTTTTATGTCTATAGATAAATCATGTGAGGATAAATTGTGGATCACATTTATCTTTTAAAACTTACTACTTAAGGATGTAAGGAAAATCAATGTGACATTTGAATATGCTTTGAAGTTCTTATACAGCCCAGCACTTCACAACTTTTGTCCTTTTTTTTGCATCAACTTCTTTTTCAACTTTTTCAATAGTATTTCTCTATTAATAGCATTTTTGTTTAAAACCATTTTGTCCTTCCTTTTGCTTTATTTCTCCCCCTGTTGTGTTTTTCTCTGTTACTTTTACTTTTCACAAAGACCAAATGTTTTCTGTTAAAGGGAATAAAATACCATTCTATTAAATCTCTGGGCTTTAAAAAGAGTGCTAATAACTTTGATCACTGTATTTGTATAATTAAAGTGCAGATCTTTGCTTTAAAGAGGTTCATCTCTTGCTTTGAATCTTGGAGGGGTGATGCATTTATGAAGATGAGCACTCTGCTGGAAAGCCCCTGGTCTCCTCTGGTGTGGCATCTATCTATGTCCCCAGACTGCTCATCCAATGTTCCAATGACAATGATTAGCAGGACCCCCTAGGAGCTGCAGATGGAATGAGGCAGAGCGATAAGGCACGCTGCCTTTCAGATCAGCAGAGAGAGAGGCCTTCTTCACAGGAAGCCCAAGAGGAAGCCGTTTAAACAAGCGTGCAGAAAATATTGGGGTAATTACCAAGCACCAGGAGGGGGTCTCAGCAATGAGAATAGATTCAAAAATTCATTCAGCGGATTAATTGATGCTTTCCCTGCAGCTTGTCTTTGGAAATAATTCCCATGGAAATTCACAGCTGAGAGCGAGAAAGTGTATTATGAAAAGATATTTTCATTATGGCACAGATATTTACTAATGCTTGAACCACATTTGTTTCTGCCAGAGAAGATCTGACTCTTTTGATCATTCCACTCCACAGTTTTGCTCTCTAAAAGACTTTTGTACCTAAAAAGGCCAGAAAACTTTGAAGTGTGCAGAATGTAAGAAGCTGTTTAAAGTGTTCTAGTAGAAATCTCTAGGCAAGCTTTTGGCAATTTCAATTCTATAATGGCATAATATCCTTGATTGTCGCATTCTGATGTCAGATTCGATTAATGTAGAAAAAAATCTGTTGTGGGTGTATTTGAGCATGAAGCGCCCTGAAGAGGGAGGACTGGCATCCCTCAGTCCCATGAGGTTACTGGAGGGAGCATCGGTGATATGACAGGTTTGGATCTGGGGAAAGGAAAATCAACCTTTGCCTCCTTCTTTTTTAACCAGCTGGCAAATAAAGGACGTTGACAGTAAAGATATAGAGATAAGCCGCTTATTAAATATACCAGTTTGAAAAAGGTACCAAAGGCAAGTGTGTGTGTGTGTATGCAGCTTGCACTCACATGCATTTATGACACCCAATTTATGGTTCACAGAATTAGCCCCCCAAAGGACATACTTATGTTTTGGAAATATGGATCTATTATTTTGAAAAATATAAAGGAAAACTTTACGAAGTGTTCTCCTGGCTCGGCGCCCGTAGCACCAGTGGTTATGACACGGGCCACATACACCTGGGCTGGTGGGTTTGAACCTGGCGCAGGCCTGCTAAACAACAATGACAACTGCAACCAAAAAATAGTTGGGCATTGTGGCAGGCGCCTGTAGTCCCAGCTACTTGGGAGGTACAGGCAAGAGAATCACTCAAGCCCAAGAGTTTGAGGTTGCTGTAAACTGTGACACCATGGCATTCTACTGAGGGTAACAACGAGACTCTGTTTCAAAAAATAAATAAATGAATGAATTTAAAAAAATAAAAAGTGTTCTCCTGCATTATTTTCATTAGTACTCCTGGGAAAATCTATTTGTTATGTTGAGTTTAATTGGAAATTGACTTGAAATAAATTAATGTGAGTACTTTTACTGCAGATGTCAGCTCATGCACAGAACGATTCTAGGGTCACTTGGGAATTTGAGAGTGTGGATATCTGTTACTCTGAAGTGGGGTGAACAGGAGAGATGGTTTGTGTTTCCCATGAGGAAAGCATATGCTATTCTCTTCACCTTGAATGTACTTCCCCATCTGTGTACATGGCATACTCTCTTCATACAGCCAAGAATGTATTTTGATTTCTGTGGGTACCTTCCTCTATATTAAAATTCATAGTTTAAAATCACATTGGTGTAAAGACTAATATATTAATTTTATATCTAAAGAATTTATATTTATTGGCTCGGTTCCTGTGGCTCAAGTGGCTAAGGGCCACATACACCTGAGCTGGTGGGTTCGAATCTAGACCAGGTCCTTCAAACAACAATGACAACTGCAACCAAAAGGTAACCAGGCATTGTGGCAGGTGCCTGTAGTTCCAGCTACATGGGAGGTGGAGGCAGGAGAATCCCTTGAGCTCAGAAGTTGGAGGTTGCCACAGTACTCTACTCTGGGTGACAACTGAGGCTCTGTCTCAAAAAAAAAAAAAAAAAAAAAAAAGAATTTATATTCCTTCAATACAAAAGATACTAAAGATACTAAACTATTTTTTGGCCTCCAAATTTGTTGTGGGCCCCAGGCATTATACCTAATGGATTGGTCAAACTTGCATGAAAGTAAATGTCCATGTAAAAGCTTTCTGTGGAAGCTTCTTATGAAAGATCCTGTTGAAGGCCTTGCAGCCATTGTTTCCTTCCTTTTCTGGCTAACAGATTTTGGATTTTGTTCAGTGTTCAGGGAGCAAAAGACCTAGGGATTAGGCTCCTCCCTAATCCCAAGGAATAAATCATACGCAATACCATCCTGGAAATTCTGCACCTTCTGTCAATGAGGGATCTTAAGTGTGGACCATCTTTTAATCATAAGAATGACATGTTACCACAAGAATGGAAGAAATCTGAATGCTTGATAACACTGTCAAGCCCTCGAATTAACCTGGAATTCTCTTTAAGTCATGAGATAAATGTCTCCATGTTTACTCCATGTTGAGGTCAGTATTCTGTTACTGGAATCTTACCTAACATACTTTATTTCCACTTCCTAGAAGATGCTACCATGTTTTTCTTTAGTTCTATGTGCATATCACACATTTATTTTCATATTATTCACTTTACTGATGACAGTGTTCCCACAATGAAATCACATGGTGAACTCTGATTTCCTGTTCTTAGGATAATACTGTTCAACAAATATTTGTTCAATTAGTGAAGTCAAGATTTTTAATCTATATTTTTTCCTGGCTATGCCTTTTTTCTATCTTACTAAAATATCAGGATGGTGGTGTTTTAGAACTTTTCATATTCTCTAATTGAAAGTGGGTAATGGGTTATTTACTTAAGCCCCAAATTTTTAACTCACTATAATTGTTCTAAATCAACTCTTCATATATCCAAAGCTATGTTTGACTAAAGCTATGGATATATGAAGCTTTTTTCCTGACTAAATGCCAGTGTCCTGTTACAAAAGACACAAAGAATTATACTTGGTAGTTATGCATTCTTCATACCTTCAGTCTTATCATTTTCTATATACCCAGCACCAGGACCTGACTTAATGCCTGGAATACAGTAGATAATTTTTATTTTGTTAAAAATTTTGTTTAAATAAATTATAAACCTCTCATTATTACCTTATCCCAACAACAGTTTTATAAATCTTTATTACCTCAGTTCCGAAAAGACCAGTTCACATATCTTTTCTTTTGTCCCTAGCCACAAGCTTTAACCTTTTGAGGAATTCTTAATAGAACAACAAACATTATTATGAAATTTTAAAACTAGATGTCCATATCTCCCCCTTACGCATCTATTCTTAAAAATAGATTTTTCTCCAGCAATTTGCCCAGATTAGTTTGCCTCTGCTAGTTCTACTTAAAATCATTGACTGGTTTGGGAAAGGAGCTATATTTCTTGCCATTGTAGAAAGGAGTAACAAATGCAGTTAAAAGCTGTAAGTTGGCATGGGAGGTGCAACAAATAAGGTAAGAACTTCACATTATTTTCACTCTATTTTGTCCTTTTACTTAATGAAAACACAGTATGGTCGACAGAAGGTGAGAGTTATACTGGGTTACACCAGTCTGCCGGGGATATACCAATATATTCCATATTTACAAAGCTTTCTAGCCTTAAATACCGTTGGATTTGCACTAAACTGACTCAACCGAGTGAATTCTCCTGAACAGATTTTCCTGCTTTATTCATGTGTTCACTTTCCAGCCAACCACAGAAGTGCCATGCTTCTCAGTTCTTCCTGATTGGGTACCAGTCCATCAGTCAGGTAGTCAGGTAGTCAGGTCTTCCCCCTGGTTGTATGGCATGACTCTCTCAATAGCAATTGTAAAAGCAATTGTAATAGCATTGTAAAACCAATCTCCTTTACAATGACTAACCCCAAACACGACTCAGACTTAGGTAGCTTGACCCAGGAAATCCTTTTTTATTCCATTTATTATCATTATGCCACAGAATCAAATAGATAAACTTGGATTGCCAGCCTTTGGGAGATTGCCTGCATTGAAATCTGTGGCTTATGTAGGAGCAAGTCTTGTGCAAGATGAAGACATGTCAAATCTGTAGGTTAAAGCCAATAGTTGCATATTTTATGTACACCCTAGAGGGCCTGAGGATAGATAAGGGTTAGGTATGGTAAGAATATACTTCTGGAGCATGGATGGGTTAGGATTTTAACATAAGCCTCTAGCTCAAATCTATGTACACAACTTATTCCTGAAAAAACTTCATTACAGCCAACATTTGTGCCCTCGAGTAAGGTATCCTTATAGTTTATAATTCTCAAACAGTGCTACATATGACTTTGCTCAATAGTCAACTAAGTGTTGACTATCCAAAGGACACAATCATGACTTGTTTTGAAATAACAGTAAAATTTTACTCACAATGTTGATACTATATTCAATGTATCCCATTGTCTCTCACATTTGCATTTTTTTAATTACCTTGAAAGATAAGATTTAATGGAGTTCAATAACATTTTGACTCATTAAAGTCCTTTTTTTCCTGTCAGAATATCAATACATAAGAAACATTAGCAGAAATTAATATTGGCAGGTACTAATTTATTTAATGCATGGAATGAACACAGGCGTGCACAATGAAATAAAACAGCAATGCAAAAGCATGATGCCTGTGGATAAAATTTCCAAAACCTTCTATGATCCTTCCTTAAGTATTTATTACTAGGAATAAACTATTTTTGAAGAAACAGTATATAAAGAAGTAAAAATATCTCAAAAGGTTAAAGATATTGAATATTAAAAAGATGAAGGAAAAAGGCGCTTACAAGAAAGTATTATAAAATTGCGATGTCTATTAGAAATGCAAGTATAAATAAAGTACTTCTAGATATACTGATTAAATAATTCTTAAAATGTTATAAAATTGTAAATAATTCAAAATAATATACCATCAACCAAAACAACAGGTCTCAAAATGGCTCCAAAAATATTCAAAGGGAGGCTTTAGGAAATATATGTTTAGGTCATTGCTTTTTGAGAATCTTTTAGCTACTCAGGCAAATAAGTTATTTCTGAATATTTTAATAGTAAATTCCTAAAGAACACTCGTATTTACTAACATATGCATCCCTATATGTATAAGTTTAAGGGTCTGACAACAGTAAACAAACCTGGCAGGGAGACAACAATGGGCTGTTCATGCTTCAGGGGTTAGATTTCCTTTGTTAATGATTCAGTTTCTTGGCAATTTTTCTTAAACCTTAAATTTTCCCAATTAAGGCACATATAATCTTTCCTTTTCTTTTATTTGCTCAAAATATCCCAAAGAAGTGAATTTGTAGGAAGCTAGTTTTGTTTTCATAGACTTCCCTTTTCTTTCTTTCTTTTTTTTTTTTTTTGAAGCATTTCAAATTACAAGTATTTATTTATTTAAAGCTTCTCTGATAACTCTTTATTCATTTTCTTCTTGAGAACCTCTGGCTATGGAGTCTATCTGATATTTTTCATGTGATTTAATATAATGTAAGGTACCAGGTGTTTTTTACAATGGAAAGTTATATGTTCCAGCCGTTCTTTTATGTTCAAACTTAAGACTAGGAGAACCATTTCCTTCATCATTTTCTTAACTTAGGCAATCAATTGTAGGAAAATAGCTAGATGATTATATATCCCATAAACTATTTGCTTCATTTTAGTTGCTAAGTTTCCCACAGCTAAAAGCAGAATTCTCTCTCTCTCTTTCTCTGATATAATTCTAGTACTTAATAGTTCACAGACATGTGGATTTTCTTGAAATTTGTGACTATAGGTATATTTACTCTAGCCTCAGTTTTGGCTTAATCTATGGGTATGCAGGAGTTGTGTCCATTTCATACAGAAAGAAGTGATTGAGATCTAATTTGAAACGTTGAAAATAATGAAAAGAACCTAACTTTTTAAGTTGTATAGATTTGAAATCCATTGCTCACTGTGATTCAATACTAGATTGGACATTACTTAATTTGCGTGGTCCTTCATTTAATCATTTGATAGTTGGAGCTAATAATATGAATAATAACAATAAAATTATTATGAAGATTATTTAGTCCATCTGTATCTCTATCTCACCTTCCACCTTGCACGAGCATGCTCAACAAATAATAGACTTTATTTTTTTTGTTGTTATTGCTATTACTTTGAGGTAAGGCCTATTGATAAATAAGTCATCCATGCCTTTATCCCCTAATACTCAATAAAAGTCATTAATTCAGCTGAAAATATATGTTTTTGATAGTAATAAATTTATAATATGTATCCCTTTTAGGAATGGGACAGGAGTTCCCTTACAACTTAGAGTACATTTGTATCACTCAATTGTCTATTATGCCTTATACATAAATTGCTGAAAAGCAATATTTACTTTTTGAGAGGGAAAAGAGACTCACCCTTCATAAACAAAAGGACCAGAATTTATACTTGATTACCAAGAATTGTTGGATTTAAATAAAGGATCCTAATGGGGATTAAAATGTGTTTGACTTCAGCATATTGTTTAAAGCAACACATGGTCTAAAAAGGTTGTGCAATAAGGATGAAGACATGACTAATGAGAAAGCAGGAGCCAGCCAAACACTAGTTGCAGCCAGGTAGAAAGTTGCAAGGTTTTAGTGAAGAGCAAGCGTGAATGAAATTTAGAAAGTAATTCCAAATGTATATATCATTCTAAGGATAATATTTCTCGTTATTCTCATGATAATATTATTCTGTTATTTTCCAAAACCACTTCTTGAGCTCATAATCTAAGTGTCTATTCAAAATCCGGAGTGGAAGCAATTTTCTAAATTTCAAATTTTCAGAATGGTAGGAGCACTAGCGGCATGTTGGGGATCTAGAAAACAAAGGTTATACCCAGAGAAGAAATGAAATTCACAGGAAGTTAATATAGAGAGGACTGAGCGTGCATGTAAAGTACCTATTGTCTGCCTATAAGTAAGACTATACATGTCTCATTGCCAGGTCTGAATCAATATATTTTGGTTAAGTCGATTAACTCTCAGGGTTAGAGAACTGCAGAGGCATGGTGTCCAACAAACTATTATAGATAACCCTGTTGGAATGGCAATGTGTTTAGAGACCTTATCTGCATTCTGGGTGCAAGGCTAGGCCCTTGGTTTGTTCTCAGCATTCAAAAGGCCATCCTAAGTAATTTTCTCCTCCAGATATGCATACCTGGAGTCATGAATTCAACATGATAACTACCACCTGTATTATTTTTTTCCTATCCCAAACATAAGCTTATTTCTTATGCCATTTCATTTTGGGGGTTAGCACTTTCATAAATACTTCCCCTAAAGCACTTGAGAAGGGAAAAGTAGGAACGAAAACTAACATTATTTACTGCGTTAGTACTTTGGATAACCTTATAAAGCCCATGTTGTTTGTAACTTACATATGTCAGTCAAAAAATAGAATATGGGAAAATGAGAGAGCTACAAAATCTGTGGATGTGAAGATAACACCTATTAAAAATAAGCCAGAAAAAAATTTAAACATTTTGCTATTTTTTTTAATGTTACCAGAATAATCTTAAGGCTTCACTCATTTTATGATGACCATCAAGTCACTTCAAATAAAATACTGTGATCACTGTTACGAATAAATATAAACAGCTGCTGAAGAAGATGGCTCTTCAGGGTCTATGTCTGTCAGCAAACTGGAAGTTTTGATTAAGGAAAACAGACCCTCAAAGTCCTTTGTTTAAGCATCTCAGTTTTAGCTTTGTAAAGCTCCCCCCCACCATTTTAGCATCAAGGAGAAAAACGCTCCTGCGTAATAGACTTTGATATATTCAATTGATGTATCTGGGACATCCTATAGTGATTCAAAAGTGACTTCCAGGAAACTAAAATGCCCCTTACTAAATGCTGCATTTGTTAAGCCATATTTTGACATTCGAAGTGAACATAAACATACATTTGTCCAATTATACTCTAAAATAATTATTAGGAGGGTCAGGGATATTATTTCCTTTCTTATTCTTTCTATACTCTAAAATATACTAAAGTATAAAATGCCAAGTGTAATTTTGGTAACAATTGGTATATGTATTTCCATTTAGAAAGATCCACTATAAAGTCCTAAAATAGTTACTTCCATAACATGCATCTAAGATACAGATAAAAAAAATTACATTATAGTTTCTTGGGGTTTTTTAGAGCTTGCTTTTAGATGTAATTTGGTTTAAGACATACAAATACTACTCTTTGATCAGACTTAATCAGCTTTTAAAATGCGCTAGGTTGAATACTCTCAAACTGTTGAATCATATTACTAAATGGTCACAAAACATTTGATTAATAATAGATTTAAGTTCACTTTTGTAGAGAGCTTTAAAAAATAGCAAACTTCGGCTCGGCACCTGTGGCTCAACGGGCTAAGGCGCCAGCCATGTACACCTGAGCTGGCGGGTTCGAATCCAGCCCGGGCCCGCCAAACAGCAATGATGGCTGCAACCAAAAAAAAAAAAAATGGCCAGGCATTGTGGTGGGCACCTGTAGTCCCAGCTACTTGGGAGGCTGAGGCAAGAGACTCGCTTGAGCCCAGGAATTGGAGGTTGCTGTGAGCTGTGATGCCACTGCACTCTATCCAGGGTGACAGCTTGAGGCTCTGTCTCAA
>CAUYRH010001405.1:0-14507 GCA_963574655.1 Perodicticus potto
CTCCATGTGTGTCCTTTTTTGTTTTGAGACAGAGCCTCAAGTTGTCACCCTGGAGAGAGTGCTGTGGCATCACAGCTCACAGCAACCTCCAATTCCTGGGCTCAAGCGAGTCTCCTGCCTCTGCCTCCCAAGTAGCTGGGACTACAGGCGCCCACCACAACGCCCGGCCATGTTTTGGTTGCAGCCGTCATTGTTGTTTGGCGGGCCCGGGCTGGATTCGAACCCACCAGCTCAGGTGTATGTGGCTGGTGCCTTAGCCCATTGAGCCACAGGCTCTGAGCCTCCATGTGTCCTTTTTAAGAGCGAAGAAAAGTTCCCAGAATACTCCCATCTGACACTTCCTCATGCGTCATTGGCCGGAATTGTGTCACGGGTGCACACCTCAAGTAATCATGGGCAAGAGGAGTGGAATTGTCACGACTGGTTTGGATCAGCCAAGCTATCCGAAGCTCAGGCTGCCAGATACCTGACTGTGACAGTGGCCTGCTGGCAAGGACACATGCAGTGTCTAGCCGGCAGGGGGACAGGACAGAAGGCGGCCTTCCAGCCCTCCCTGCCTCCCGCACAGCCTGGCGCCTTTCTACCAAGCAGCCACCTTCTCGGACTCGAGGGCTTCTCCCTTTCCCACACTCTTTGTTTGGCCATAGCCAAACACTTCTCCACCCATCTTTAGCTTGCTAAATCTTACTTCTCCTCGACAATGTAACCCCAGCACCAACTCCTGCAGGAGCCCCTCCTGTGGGCCACTTCCTTGTGGAGTGCATCCTCTGCACCACTGCTCTCTGGGGATTTGTCTGCTACCCAGCCAGCTGGGAGCTCCTCAAGGGCAGGGCCTGTGTGTGCTGCACTTCGGAACACAGAGCCTGGCCCAGCACTGGGCACAAAGCCTTCCACCAGAGTTTGATGAATGAATGCGTGATGAACTTGTTACCCAGCACCCTCTGCATACCCTGTTTGCCCGTGTCGTGGACCAGGGTAAAGCAGCTGAAAGACTGGGGTCTTGGGCGGCGCCTGTGGCGCCAGTCCTATATGCCGGTGTGGCGGATTCAAACCCAGCCCCGGCCAAAACTGCAAAAAAAAAAGACTGGGGTCATAACTGCAGCTCTGCCTCCAGCTTTAAGATGATTCTGTGTATGTCACATCCCCTCTGTGCGTCCCAGTTTCCTCACTGGGGGTGCCCCCAGGTCTCCAGTGTCCCTTGCTTCCTGTAGCCTGAGTTTCTCTGAAGGCAGGGCCTGAAACAAGGACTTGGTACAGGCAGCTTGTCTGGGGAAGTGCTCCCAGCAGACAGGACAGAGGGAGCAGGAGAGGGAGGCAGAGGAGAAAAACAACACGAAAGTGTTATTGAGGCACCTGTTTTAGGTCACCAGAGCTTAACTCTACTGAGTTCTCCCCAAGGAGCATTTGAGAAATTCCCAGGATTGTGCCCCCAGAGGCTGAGGAATGGGAGCATTTATCTGCCAACTCTTGTTCCCTATCAGGTGAAGCTTGTTTTCAACAGCCGCAGCTACCCAGGGCTTCTGGGAAGCACTTGTGCCTGGATTGAGTGGTGTGGGTGCAGGTTTTCAGCAGAAAGACATCGAGAGGGCCCTTGAGGTGGAGTGGTGTTCACTGGGATTCTCACCCCGAACTGCCCACCACGGCTGCGGCTAAACTCAGACGTGGGCTGAGAGGGCTCTGCTCCATTTGAGCTGGGAAATTGTCTTGGTCCAAGGGGCCACTCAGGGTGGTGCTACCAGTGGTTTTCAGGAGTGCTGAGAGCTTAAGCACACCCCAGGCAGCCTCTTGACCTCCTGACGCTTCTCCTTCCTTCCAGCTGGCGTCCAACTTCCAGGCCACTGCTCGAATCGGCTCAGAGACAGAGGCGCACTTCACGGCTATTGAGAGGATGCAGCAATACATGAAGGTGGTGGGGAGCAGCCGGTGGCCCTGCTTCCAGGTGGTGGGGAGCGGTGACGTGCAGCCGGTGGGCGTGCTTCTTCCCCAGTGATCTTTCCTCTCAATACACCCTACTGCTTGCTACGGAGTGGTGGGCTTGGAGTTTGGCAGACCTGTGTTTGAGTCCCAGGTCATCCACTCATGAACCGCATGATCTTAAGGAAGTTGTTTTTCTTTCCTTGCCTGGGAAATGCATCTAAAAAGTATCCCAAGAATGGAAAAGCAAGTATCCTATATACTCAGTACTAATATGAAGCCAGTAGACCAACTAATACATGCCCACACAAGGGAAAAACTCAATTTAATTCCCATTAAGGGGAGAGGGGAAGGTAGGAGGAAAGGGGAGGAGGGGAGTTGACGTGCTCCCACCCAACAGGCACAATGTCAGGGTACATGGCTCACCTCCTGGGTGGGGGCACAACTACAACAGAGACCTTACCTAATAAATGCAAACCTTGTAACCTAATCATTTGTACCCCGTAATAATCTGAAATAAGAAAAAAGAAATATAATAAAAAATAAAAAAAAGAGAAAGGCTCACCTCTATAGGACAAGGATAGATAAAGATAAAGTCTGCCCATGGCTCGGAGCTACAGAAGGCACCCCATAGGGGGTCATTATTCTGGATTCTATTGCTTTAGAGCAATAAATCAGAATAAATTAGAAAAAGTGCTCTAGGTTAATAATGGGGCTGGCGCTATTTCTTACTCTCCTGTGAGAAAAGTAGGTGTGCGTCAAGTGAGTGCTGGGGATTGATGCTCCTCTTGGGGTTCTCCTTTGATCACACAGCGGTGGCTGACAATGGTGCAGGGCAGGCCAGGTGGGTCATACACCCATCAGCTGGAGGCCAACAGGTCTGCAGGGATTGAAGATAACAGGTGGTGGGCAGAGATTGATGATAACAGGTGATGGGCAGAGATTGAAGATAACAGGTGGTGGGCAGAGATTGATGATAACTATTGATTTCTTTTTCTTTAAAAATAAGATGTGTGTCTCTGAGGCTCCTTTACACGTGGAAGGCACAAGCTGTCCCCAGGGCTGGCCACAGCAGGGAGAAATCATGTTTCAGGACTATCAGATGAAATACAGAGACAACACACCCATTGTCCTTCATGGCATCAACCTGACCATTCGTGGCCACGAAGTGGTGGGCATCGTGGGAAGGACGGGCTCTGGTGAGCTGAGCCCTCTCCTTTGGCTTTTGAGTACCAAACCTGGTTTGGTGTCTTTGTTTGTTTTGTTTTATTTTTATTTAAAAATAATAAGAGGGAACAAGTGTTTTCGTTACATGGATACCTTGTATAATGCTTAAGTCAGGGCTTTTGGTGTGCCCACCAACAGAACAGTGTTCGTTATATCCAATAGATAAGTTTTCATTCCACATCCATCTCCAAACCCATCCCATCCCATCTCTTTCTTGGTTTCTCGTGACATTTATATCACTCTGTGCCCATGTGTGCCATCGTCTAGCTCCTACTTACTAGGCAGAAAATATGGTGTTTGCTTTTCCATCCTGAGCTACTTCCCTTAGGATGACAGTCTCCAGCTGCATCCAAGTTGCTGCAAATGATGTGATTTCATTCATTTCTATGGTGAGTAGTACTCCAAGGTATGAATATACCATGTGGTTTTTATCCACACAGGAATTGGTGGGCACGTAGGTTGATTCCACATCTTTGCAAAGGTGAATGATGTGATAAACATTTAGGTGTCTTTTTTTTTTTTTTAGAAAATGACTTTATTTCCTTTGGGTACTCAGCAATGGGATTGTTGGATCAAATGGCAGGTCTATTTCTTTAAGGAATCTCCATGCTGTTTTCCATAGAAGTTGTAATAATTCACAGTCCCACCAACAGTGTATAAGTGTTCCTGTCTCTTGGCATCTGTACCAGGAGCATCTACTGCGTTTTGACTTTTTATAATGACCATTCCAACAGATGTAAGGTGGTATCTCATTGTAGTTTTAATCTGCATCTCACTGATGATTAATGTTGTTGAGCATTTTTCATGTTTGTGGGCCATTTGTCTATCTTCCTTCAAAAACTTTTGTTCATGTCTTTTGTCTACTTTTTTTTTTTCAGAGACAAAGTCTTAACTCTGTCATCCCACCTAGAGTGTTGTAGAATCAGCCCAGCTCACAGCAACCTCAAACTCCTAGGCTCAAGCCATCTTCCGGCCTCAGCCTCCTGAGTAGCTGGGACTACATGTGCCTGCCACCATGCCCAGCTAATTTTCAATTTTTAATGGAGATGGGGTCTTGTTCTTGTTTAAGCTGGTCTCAAACTTCTGAGTACAAGGGATCCTCTCCCTTCAGCCTCCCAGAGTGCCGGGATATAGGCATGACCCACCACACCTAGCTTTTGTCCACTTTTTAATGGGGTTTGAGTTCTTTGTAGATCCTGGATATAAGTCCTTTGTTGGATTACAACTTGAGAATATTTTCTCCCATTCTGTAGGTTGTCTATTCACTCTAGTGATTATTTCCTTTGTGGTTGAGAAGATTTTTAATTTAAATCCCATTTACTTATTTTTGTTGTTGCTGTATTTGCCTTTGGGGACTTAGTCATAAATTCTTTGCCTAGGCCAATATACAGAAGAGTTTTCCCTATGTTTTCTTCTAGATATTTAATGGTTCTATGCCTTATATTTAAATCTTTGATCCATTTTGAATTAATTTTTGTATATGGTGAGAGACAAGGGTCCTGTTTCATTCTTCCTGTGGATATCCAATGTTCTTAGCACCTGTTATTGAATAGGGCTTCCTTCCCCCCGTGTGTGCTGTTGTCTGCTTTGTTGAAGATCAGTTGGTGGTAGGTAGATGTTTTTTTATTTTCTAGGTTCTCTATTTTTTCCTACTGGTATGTGTCATTACTTTTATAACTGTGTCATGATGTTTTGGTGCCTATAGCCTTGTAGGATAGTTTTAAGTCTGATAATGTGATGCCTCCAGATTTGTTCTTTTTGCTTAAGATATCTTTAGCTATTTGGGCTCTTTTTGGTTCCAAACCAAGATTGGGATTATTTTTTCTAGATTTGTGAAATATGACAATTGGTATTTTAACAGGGATTTCATTGAATCTATACATCACTTTGGGTAATATGGATGTTTTAATGATGTTGATTCTACTGATCCGTGAGCATTGGGATGTTTTTCCATTTGTGCCATCTGTGATTTCTTTCATCAGGGTTTTGTGGTTCTCCTTGTAGAGACCTTTCACCTTCTTGGTTAAGTATATTTATAGGAATTTTATTTTCTTTGTAGCTATTGCAAATGGTATTGAGTTTTTTTTTGTTAGACTCTCAGCTTGACTCTTGTTAGTACATAGACATGTAGCATTGATTTTGTAACCTGAGACTTTGCTGAATTTATTTATTGATTCCAGAAGTATTTAGGGTTTTCTAGATACAAGATCACATCATCAGCAAACAGGAATAGCTTGACCTTCTCTTTCCTAGTTTGAATGCCCTTTATTTCTTTTTCTAGCCTGATTGCTCTGATTAGGACTTCCAATGCTATGTTGAATAGAAGAAGTGACAGTGAGCATCTTTGTCTTATTTTAGTTCTTGGGAATGCTAACAGTTTCCCCCCATTCAGTGTGATGTTGGCTGGGGGGTTCATCATATATGGCTTTTATATTTTGAGGTATGTTGCTCCTATGCCCAATTTGTTCAGGGCTTTTATCATGAAATGGTGTTAGATTTTATCAAATGCTTTTTTGCATTTGTTGAGACGACTGTGTGATTTTTGTTTTTGTTTCTGTTTAGGTGGTGAGTCCTGTGTACATGATTTTTGTATTTTGGAACATCCATGTATCCAAGGATGAAACCCATGTGATCATGGTGGATTATCTATCTTGAATTCGGTTTGCTAGTATTTTGTTTGAAGATTTTTGTGTCTATATTCATAAAGAATATTGGTCTGTAGTTCATTATTTTTGTTATGTCCTTTCCTGGCTTTGGCACGAAAGTGATACTGGCTTCATAGAATGAGTTAAGGAGAATTCCTTCCTTCTTGATATTATTGAATAATTTATGCAGGATAGGTACCAATTCTTTGTAGGTCTGGAAAAATTTGGCCATGAATCCATCCACCAAAAATTTGGTCTGGGTTTTTTTTTTTTTTTTTTTTTTTTTACTGTTGGGAGATTTTTCTATAACTGCATCAATCATGCTGCTCATTATTGGTCTGTTCAGTGTTTCTGTTTCTTCCTTGTTCAGGTTTGGGAGGTTGTGTGTTTCCAGGAATTTATCCATTTCTTCTAGGCTTTCTAATTAGTTTGTATAGAGGTTTTCATAGTATTCGTGGATGATATTTTGTATTTCTGCGGTATCAGTTGTTATGTCTCCTTTTTCATTTTTTTTTTGAGACAGAGCCTCAAGCTGTCACCCTGGATAGAGTGCTGTGGCATCCCAGCTCACAGCAACCTCCAATTCCTGGGCTTAAATGAGTCTCTTGCCTCTGCCTCCCAAGTAGCTGGGACTACAGGCGCCCACCACAACGCCTGGCCATTTTTTTTTTTTTTTTTTTGGTTGCAGCCGTCATTGTTGTTTGGCAGGCCTGGGCTGGATTGGAACCCGCCAGCTCAGGTGTACATGGCTGGCGCCTTAGCCCGTTGAGCCACAGGCGCCGAGTCTCCTTTTTCATTTCTGATTGAGGTTATTTGAGTCCTTTCTCTTTTATTTCTGGTTAATCTGGCTAGAGGCCTATTGAGTTTGTTTATCTTTTCAAAGAACCAACTTTTTGTTTCATTGATCCTTTGTATTGTTTTTCTTTTTTTGGTTTTCATTTCATTTAGTTCTGCTCTAAGCTTTATTTCTTTTCTTCTGCTGGCTTTGGGTTTGGTTTGTACTTCCCAGAGATGTGATATTAGGTTGTTAATTTGTGATCTCTCTGTCTTTTTAATGTAGGCATTTAAGGTTATGGACTTCCCCCTTAGGGTTTCTTTTACTGTATCCCATAGATTTTAATAGCTTGTGTCCCCTTTGTCATTCTGTTTGAAGAATCTTTGGCTTTCCATCTTAATTTCATAATTGACTGAAGGATCATTCAGCCACAGGTTGTTTAATTTCCATGACTTGGTATAGATTCAAATCTTTCTTTCGGAATTGATTTCTAGTTTTATTCTACTGTTGTCTAAGAAGATAGATAGTATGATCATGATTTTTTTGAATTTGCTTATTAGACTTGTTTTGTGGCCTATGACCAATCTTAGAAAATGTCCCATGTGCTAACAAGAACCATATTCAGTAGTTGTTTTGGCAGAATGTTCTGCAAATGTTTTCTAGGTCCATTTGTTCTGGAATCTTGTTTAAGTTCAGTGTTTCTTTGTTAATTTTCTGCTTTGATGATCTGTCCAGTTCTGTCAATGGAGTGTGGAAGTCCCCAGCAATTAAGATGTTACTATTTCTTTGTTTAGATCGAGAAGAATTTGTTTTATGAAATGGGAGCTCCTATGTTAGGTACATATATATTTAGAATTGTTATGCTTTATTGTTGAATTATCCCATTTACCATTATATAATGTTCATGTTTGTCTTTTTTTCACTGATATTTTCTTTCTTTTTTTTTTTTTTTTGCAGTTTTTTGGCAGGAGCTGAGTTTGAACCCGCCACCTCTGGTATATGGGGCCGGTGCCCTACTCCTTGAGCCACAGGCGCCACCCTTCACTGATATTTTCAAGTCTATTTTATATGCTATGAGAATGGCTACACCTACTTGCTTTTCATTTTCATTTGCATAGCATTTTTTTCATCCCTTGACCTTGAGTCTATGTGACTTTTTGTGGTTTAGATGTGTTTCTTGGAGGTAGCAAATACTTGGATTGCGTTTTTTCATTCATTCAGCAAGTCTGTGTCTTTTAAGTGGGGCATTCTGACCATTCATGTTGAGCGTTAGTGTTGATATGTGGGATGCTATTCTGTTCGTCATGTTGGATGATACTGGATATTGCTTTGTTTTGTTCTTGTTCTATTGCTTTATAAGAGCTGTGAGCCATAACTTTTGGGTGTTTTTACACTAGTGGGTATCTATTGTAGTATTGCATGTATAATGCACTTTTGAGCATTTCCTGTAGGGCAGGCCTAGTGTGACAAGTTCCTTTAGTGTTTGCTAGTCTATAAAAGTCTTTATTTCTTCATCGTTTATGAAAATTAGTTTTGTAGGATACAAAATTCTTGACTGGCAGGTTTGTTTTCAATTTAAGAATTTAAAAAAAATTGGCTCAGCGCTCGTAGCTCTGTGGTTAGAGCACCGGCCACATACACTGAGGCTGGCGGGTTCAAACCCAGCCTGTGCCTGCTAAACAACAATGACAACTGCAACAAAAAAATAGCTGGGTGTTGTGGCAGGTGCCTGTAGTTGCAGCTACTTGGGAGGCTAATGCAAGAGAATCGCTTGAGCCCAAGACTGTGAGGTTGCTGTGAGCTGTGACGTTATGGCACTCTATTGAGGGCAACATAGTAAGACTGTGTCTCAAAAAAAAAAAAAAAAAATGGGGCCCAGTCCTTTCTGGTTTGTAAGGTCTTGAAAAGTCTACTGCTAGCCTGATGGGTTTTCCTTTGTGGGTTAGTTGTTGCTTTCATCTTGTAGCTTGTAGAATTTTTTCTTTCATTCTGACTTTGGCCAGGTTTATGACTATATGTCTTAGAGATGTTCCATTTGCTATGAATCTTCCTCATGTTCTGTGACTATCTTGTATCCAAGTATCTGACTCTCTAGCAATACCCGGGAAGTTCTTCTCAGTAATTCTCTCAAATAGGTTTGCCATGCTTTTTTATTTTTCTTCTCCTTCTAGGATACCAGTAATTAATTTATTGGCTCATTTCACATAGTTTTGTATTTCTCTGAGTTCATTATTCTTTATGCTCTTTTCTGCATCTTTGACTGACTGTTTTAGTTCAACAGGCTAGATTTCAAGCCCTGAGATTCTCACTTCCGCCAGATCTAGCTTGTTGTTGAAGCTTTCTGCTGTATTTTGTAATTCCCTAAATGCCTCTTCATTTCATTTCAGGTTCTGTTATATCCTTGCTTATTTTGTCTCTTCAGTTAGTGTTTCATTTTTCATTAATGTCCCTAAATATTTTTTTTCTTTTTTCTTTGTGTTGATTTTCAACTCCGTCTTCAATCCCACTCATCTTGTTTATTATCCATATTCTGAATTACGTTTCTGACATTTTGACAATTTCCTTTTGGTTGGGGTCTATTGCTGTGGATTTATTGTGATCCTTTGGTATTGTCCTTGTTTTTTCATCTTGCCAGAATGTTTTTGCTAGTTTCTTCTCCTCTGAAACCTTCTCTTAGCTCAGGGCTGATAGGTTTGCAGCAAGCCTGTTCTTTTCTGGGAACACTCCTACTTAGGAGGAGAGGTCCCTAGATGATGCTTTTGTGTCCAACTCCAGATGATTCACTTCATGGGAGAGGGATGGCTGATAGACTATAATACAGCTGTTCTCCTGCATCATCTTGATCCCCTATGCTTGTTGTAATCCAATTCAATGCTGGGGATATTTGTTAAGATTGGTGAATTGGTCCCCAAGTCATAGTTGGAAGCTCAGTCAGGTGCCTGGGTGGGTCATGGGATCTTGGCAGGTGCTTGGAAATGTCCTGGGACTATAGCTGGTGCTAGGGTGACTTACAGATCCTTGTCAGGCACCTGGGTGCATCATAGGGCTGCAGTTTGCAATGGGGTAGGTTGGGAGAACTTGGCAGGTGCCTATGTGTATCATGGGACCTGAGCCAGTAATGGGAGAATCTTCATGTGGAGTGATGAATCTTTCTCTAGGCTGCTGTTGGAAGCTTAGGCAAAGGGCTGAGTGAGTCCACTGAGGTAGGCATTCCAGGAGATTGCTCTGCCCATGTTTCCCCATGGTGGTACCAATGGCGGTTTGGTGAGGCTATCAGGGTAGTAGTCACAGGTGTCTGGGCTGAGGGCTTTTGCTCCATCTAGTCTAGGTGTAATGGTGGCACGTGGCTGGGGGTGGCCTGTGGCTGGTGGATCTGTGGTGGAGGGCTGAACTGCAGGAGTAGCCTCTTGTGGTGCCATGGGGATATGGCCACATGGGTCAGGGAGCTTGTGCTGCTGGTCAGCACTCAGGGTTATGGGGGCATGACCTACCAGCTGGCACACAAAACCAAGGGGTGTGGTCCAACACAGAGTGTGTATTTGATCAGTTACTCCACATAAACTTTTTGCACCTTCATGCCGTGTGGGGCCCTGTGGAAAAATGACCCTGGAGAGTGAAACGCAGGGTCCCTGCTATCATGGGACACCAGCAGAGGAGACAGATGTTAGAAAATACAACAAAGAAATAAATACGACAATTACGGATTGTGGTGGCTTCCATGATGGAAATAAACAGTGCGGTGCTGTGCAGAGTAATGAGGTTGGTGGTGCTCACAGTCTGGAGGCCAGGGTTTGAGCTGAGATGTGAAAGTGCACAGCGTCCACAGAACAGCACTTCAGGCAGGGTGAAGCATGGACAGAGGAGTCAAGGGGAGCCCGCAGCAGGACGGATCCTCGATGGCATAGACCTCTGCAGCATTGGCCTGGAAGACCTGCGGTCCAGGCTGTCAGTTACCCTCCTTTTCCCTCCTCCCTCCCTTCCTGCACCTCTCCTATCAGCCTTCTCCTCCTTCCTCTCCCTGTCCCTCTGCTTTCCTGGACTTTTTCTCACTCTTCCTCACCTATCACTTCTGAAAGATCTGGTCCAACTGTCCCTCCCTCTGCCTCTTTGCTTTGTTCAAAGATTCTGTTCAGATTTGGTTCTTTCCTCTCCTGCCCTTGGGTGCCCTCGAGCTGCCTCCTCCAGGAAGCTCCCTGTATGACTTACATCTTTTTTTGGCTCCCCTCCTCAGCACCCTTGCAGCACCTTCTGCGAGGTAGAGTTGCCAGATGTATTCTTTTGGGTCCTCTCTTGCTATTTTTCACCCGCCAGTTGGCCTGAGAGGGCTGGTATCTGGCCTTGAGAAGCTCTCAGTAGATACTGGTCCAACTTACTATAATAATTCACTAGGTATTTATTGAGTACCTACTAGGCGCCTGGGAACCTAAACATCCATAAATTTTATCTTCAAGAACTGGGGGAGGGGGGATTAAAATTATTTGGGGCCTGGCAAGAAGTAGACAAGTGTAGTGTGTCTGGGGTGTGATGCAAGGGAGTGGAGGGGGCTGGGTGGGGACTGGAGAACACTGTTCTGTCTCGGTGAGGCCGCCACACTCAGCTCCACCTCTTTGTTGCTGGGGGGATGTGGGCCCAGTGTTGCCAGTTCTACTAAGTTTCAAGAGAAACATGCAATTTCAATTTTTATATTTAAGATCTTCAGGGTTTTCTTTAAATGCTGACAAGGGATTTAAAAGTAATTGTACACTGTGTCCGTAAAACCAAACATGTATGTGGGCTGGCTTTGATCCAGAAGCCCCTTCTGTGACCTCTGTCCTGGGCTGTAAGAAAGCTGCTCATGGCTTGGGGCACCCCGTGGAGCACAGACGCTCTCACAGCTCACAGAGACAAAAAATGGGCCACAGAGAGGACGGAGTCAGGGACAAACAGCATACTTGTCTGTACTTCTCTGTACTTCTCCGTACTTCTCTGTACTTTTCCAGAGCAGACCAGGAAACTGAGGCGCTCTTTCTTACCCAACAGGGAAGTCTTCCTTGGGTGTAGCTCTCTTCCGCTTGGTGGAGCCCGCAGCAGGACGGATCCTCATTGATGGCGTGGACATCTGCAGCATCGGCCTGGAAGACCTGCGGTCCAGGCTGTCGGTTATCCCCCAAGATCCGGTCCTGCTCTCAGGAACCATCAGGTGAGAGCTAGGCCAGCAGCCAGCCCGGGGTGGAAGGACAGCCTGCTGCAGGGAGTCACAGGGCCAGGCTTGCAGTTCTGGGCTGACTCTAGTTAGCGGTGGCCACTGCCCCAATTTTGGGGCCTCGAATCTCTCCCTGGTGAGCTAGGCTATTCATGCCTCCTTGGCCCGCCTCACTGAGCTGTCGAGGCTGGTGTGCATCTGGGCCTCTCACGCCTCCTTGGCCCACCTCACCAGGGTGTTGAGCTGGCGCACATAAGAGCATTATGTCAGCCATGATGCCATGTTCAGAAACAAGGCATATCTTTATTTCGTCAGCACCAGCCGGGCGTGGTGGTCTGCAGTCACTCAGGAGGCTAAGGTGAGAGGATCGTTGAGCCCAGGAGTAGGCATCGTGCCTGTGAGTAACCACTGCTCTCCATGGGCAGCATAGTGAGACCCCTCTCTAACAACAGAAAGGAAGCCCAGGTGGGATTGGTTGGCTGTCAGGGCACCATTAAGCATTAAGCATGCTATCACTGCCACTGATGCAGCTGGTTCTCATCCTCCACCTGCTGGGCAAGGGCCCTGGGGGCATTGTTGGAAATGCTTCTCCTGTGGGTTCACATTCTGGTTGGTGGAGAAGTGAGAAAGGGAGAAAGATCCAGAATGAGATCTAATCTTTTGGCCTCTTTACTACTTGCTATTTCCTTTGTCGTCAACTCAAGGACCAAACTTTATCCAGATTAGTGCTCCCAAAGATGCCCTCCCTGTGAAGGGAGGCAAAGGCAGGGAACTCGAGGAAGACAGGTGTGTTCAAAACAGGATAGATCCTCCAGGTCTCACTGACATGAAGGGGACCTTCTTAGAGGCCAGAGGATAAACAGAGCCCCAGCACTTTATTCATTCATTCAATAATCATTCATTCCTTTATCCTTCCACTTAATTTGCTTTTCTGACTTCTGCCAGGTTAGGGCAGAACGTTTTGATGAACAAAGTCTTCCCCTGCTTCCTGCCCCCTACAAGAAACTCACAGTGTAGTTGGGGAGGGAAGTTTTGTATGGGCATAAGGCCCAGTAAGTTACAATGGAGGGAGGTAATTGCTAGATCAGAAATAACGAGCCAAGTGCTGAGAAAGCCAGAAGTGGGATGAATAATTCAGCCTCAGTGAACCCAGAAAGACTTCACAAAGGGGAGGACATTTGAACAAAGTCTTGAAGGATAAATTGGAGCTTGTCTGGCAGAAGAAGAGGAGAAAATCTTTGTAGGGAAGGCGAACAGCATATGCACAGACACAGGGTTTCAAAATGACTACATTGTGTTAGGGAGTAACAAAACATTTAGTGATAGATTTCTGGGTTAAGGCAGAGCTTGGCCAAAGCTATTGTATCCTGGTATAAAGAGCAGTAAAAATATGAAGTATTGTTGAGCACTCATATGTGTCAGCCAGATGCCTTAATACACCACCTAGCAGGCAAAACAATCCTGAGGGTGTGTTATCACCCTCATTTTACAGATGAAGAAACTGGACTCAGAGGGAAAGGTGAGTTGGTTAAGGACACACAAGTAAATAGAAGATGAGATACAACCCCAGGCCACCTGAACCTTAACCTGGGATACTCCCCCTTTGCTGCATGAAGAAATACGGAATAGAATATAGGAGATCGGCTCAGCGCCTGTGGCTCAACGGGCTAATGCACCAGCCACGTACACCTGAGCTGGCGGGTTCGAATCCAGCCCGGGCCTGCCAAACAACAATCACGGCTGCAAGCAAAAAATGGCTAGGCGGGCACCTGTAGTCCAGCTACTTGGGAGGCGGAGGCAAGAGACTCGCTTGAGCTCAGGAATTGGAGGTTGCTGTGAGCTGTGATGTCTACCCAGGGTGACAGCTTGAGGCTCTGTCTCAAAAAAAAAAAAAAAAAAAAAAAAAAGAATATAGGAGATCTGGGTTCTACACCCTTAAGGTTCTGTCTAACTTTGAATGTCTTTAATTACAGCTTGGCTCTCATACTAACTTGTGATGTGACCTTGAACGAGCCATTTAAAACTGATAAGTCATGGTCTCGTTGTCAATGAAAGGGATATACACATCTCATGTCAAATAAGCCTGTCTATAAAAATGCTTTGGAGAATGTCAAATGTCATGCAAACAGGATATTCTATCTGCTGTTTCTTTTCCACACACAGAATTTGTGTGGCTGCCAGAACCAGGGAAAGCTAAGGCGGAGGCTAGCAGGTGTCATCAGGGCTGTGTAGCTGTGTAACAGGGCCGTGTCCGTAGTGTTGCCCCTGTCAAGGGAGAGTGCAAACCCCACTGGGTGTGACCGCCACATAGACCCCAATCTGATGCTCATTGCCTGGATGATTCGTTAGGATTCTTTTCACAGCAAAAGTCAGAAAAGCCATCGACTTATACTTGAGTCACTCTGTCCATCCTGGAGCAGAAGGTTCCCCACTTGGAACACATGGGCTTGAGTGCAGGGGAAGAGCTGGTCCCCAAATAAAACTTGGGGGCTGATGCTGCAGAAGGGAAGGGTGACAAGGAGGCATAAGAAATGACCAGTCGTGGGGGTTCCATGAGTGTCCCTAAACTCCATAGTCCAGTTCTAAGCATTGCGGGTGAGTCACTGAGCATGTGAGTGAGTGTCAAGATCGGTGTGGTGACTGAGCCCTTGGGGGGGGGCCCCCCCCCCCCCCCGCGCCCCGCCCCCGCCCCCCCCCGGCGCGCGACCCGTCCCAAGCCCGGGGGGGGGGGGGGGGGGGGGGGGGGGCGCTCGGGGGGGGGGAG
>CAUYRH010001409.1:0-13476 GCA_963574655.1 Perodicticus potto
GGTCCCTGTTCCAGGAGGCCTTCGCCTCTGGGGACAGGCCACCCTCCAGTGGTCACCCTTGCATTCTGGACAGGGGCCAGGTGGCTTGCCCAGCCAGTGGTATTGCTGGGGACAGTCTTCTCTGGAGTGGCCAGTCTGACGGCATTGGAAGCACTTGTTTTTTGCTCCTCTGGTTTCCCTCTGCCCCTGAAGGTTGCTCTTTTGTCAGAGGGTGAATGGCACAACTCTTAGTGGCAGGACACAATTATAAGAGGGAATTTACCTAACAAATGCAATCAGTGTAACCTAATTCTTTGTAATCTCAATGAATCTCAAACAATACAAAAAAGATAGTGGGGTGTTATTGTAGAAATAAATAGTGCAATCAAATAGAAGCTAGAGTCCAGAAATACTTTATATATACTTGGATAATTGATATTTTACAAAAATTCCAAGGCAATTCAGAGGAAAAAGGAAATTCTTTTCAACAAAGGGCATTTGAACAATTGAGTATACACATAAAACTCACAATCTATCTAAAATTAAACTAAAAGAGTGTTTGCACCATGAAGCCAGGCTATGCATCAGGGCCAGGCCTTCCTGGACATTTGTTATACTCCTAGGAAGCCAGAAGGAAGCTCCCTTGTGGGGGTCTGAAACTACACATGATCTGCCTACCATGGAAATACTAGGGCACAGGAAGCTGGAACTTGTCTTATGAAAAACTTCTTGCCACACCCTCCATTCCTCTGGGATGTTGTCTCTTGGGATACATCCTTTCTCTGATCCCCAGGATATTTGGCTTGCCCAGAAACACCCCTTCAAGCTCTGGCCAAAGGATTACACCTCCCTCATAAATGGACCACTCCCTGCCAATGTTATGAAAGGAGAAAACATCACAGAAGAAAGGACAAATTCTGTACTGTATAGTTATGAACCTCAACAGAACAAGTGGCCCCCTATTTGGAGACCACACACAGGCCACTCCTCTGACTTCCAATGCAGCCTGGTTCACAGGACTTTGTTATCCTAATTAGCACAGGCCTACAAAAACTAAAATCCCCAATGGTTCTTCTGAAAATATTAACCAGGTAATAATGTTAGTGTGGGGAGGCCACTCACAGCATGTGTGTTTCTGCCCTATACATGGCTCAGAGCCTCCTGTGTTGCTGTTGGGGTTACCTTAGTACTTCCCTCAAGTCATTTTTCCATTGAATTTTTTTTTATAATTTAATAATAGTTTTATTTAATAAATAGCATACTAAAAATTGAATTTATAGTGCAGAATCTTTTTGTTTTAGATTTTGTTTTAGATTAATATGAGGGTATAAATGATTAGGCTATATTGTTTGTGTTTGTTAGGTAAAGTTCAAGTTGTAGTGGAGCCATCCACCTAGGGGATGTGCTATATACCCTTATATTGAGCCCCTTAGTTGAGAGGCCACCAATCGCTCTCCTCCCACCCCTCTCCCTTTTCTTTCCTGCTCCCCCTATACTTGAATTTAATCTTGTTTTTCCCTCATGTGGGTGTGCAGTTGTTTTTCTATTGGTTTCATATTAGTATTGAGTATACTGGATACTTGCATTTCCATTCTTGTGATACTTTACTGAGAAGAAGGTCCTTCAACTCCATCTTGGCAAATATGAAAGATGTCTCCATCATTTTTATAGCTGAATAGTACTCCATGGTATACATATACCAGAGTTTATTAATCCATTCATGAGTTTATGGACACTTGGGTTGCTTCCCTGTCTTGGCAATTGTGAATTGAGCTGCAATGAATATGCTAGCTCAAATGTTGTTACAGTGAAATGATTTTTCTCTTCTGGGTAGATACCTAGTAGTGGGATTGCAAGGTGAAATAGAAGGTCAACATTTATTTCTTTGAGAATTCTCCATACTTCTTTCCATGTAAGCTGTATTAGTTTGCAGTCCTACCAGCAGTGTAAAAGTGTCCTCTTCTCTTCATATTCACACAAGCATCTGTAGCTTTGGGACTTTGTGATGCGGTCTATTCTCACTGGGGTTATGTGGTATGTCAAGGGTCTGTGATTTGCCTTTCTCTGATGATTAGGGATGATGAGCATTTTTCATGTGTTTGTTAGCCATTTGTCTGTTTTCTTCAGAGAAAGTTCTGTTCAAGTCTCTTGCTCACTTATAAGTGGGATTGTTTGCTCTTTTATTGTTGAGTAGTTTGATTTCTTTGCAGATTCTCCTTATCAGCCCTTTGTGATATTGGTAACATGGAAATACCTTCTCCCACTGTGAAGGTTGGCTGTTTGCTTTAGTTGTTGTACCCTTAGCTGTGCAGAAGTTTTTCAGTTTTATCATGTTCCATTCATTTATTTTGGGGGGGTGCTGCAATTTCCAAGGGGTCTTCTTCATAAAAGAAGAAGAGTTAAGAGTTTTAGCTTTTGTTTAAAAGTTTGTTAAGAGTTTTTCCCACCTTTCTTCTAGAATTTTTATTGCTTTGTGTTTTAAATTTAAATCTTTTATCCGGCAAAATTTACTTTTTGTCGGTGGTGAGAGGTGTGGGTCCAGTTTCAGTCTTCCACATGTGGCTAACCACTTATCCCAATACCATTTAATAAACAGGGATTCTTTTCCCCAGTGTATGCTTTTGCTTTGTTAATCAAAGATCAGATGACAGTTCATTGCTGGCTTCATCTCTCAGTTCTCTGTTCTATTCCATAGATCTATATTTCTATTTTTGTGCCAGTACCATCCTATTTTGATCACTGTAGACTTATAGTATAGCCTGATCCAACTTTATTCTTTATCAAAATCATTTTGTCTATTCAAACTTTCTTTGCACTACTATGTGAATTTTAGAATTTGCTTGTCAATTTTTCCAAAAAGACTGCTTGGATATTGATTGGGATTGTAGTGACTCTATTGATCAGTTTGAGTAGAATGAGACCTTAACATATTGAGTGACCTAGTCCATGAGCATCAATTATCTCTCTAAAATCTATAGTGTCTGATTTCAATGTAGCCATTACAGCCTTTAAAATTTTTTTTTGACTAGTGTTTTCATGGTATATTGTTTCCATCCTTTCTCATTTTGGGGTTTCTTTATATTCACAGTGGGGTTTTTTGTAGGCAGCCTATAGCTGAGTTTTACTTTTTAATTTAAATCTTTCAGTCTTTGCTATGGTTTATTTAGATCATTTATAGATGTGGTTATTGATGTGATTGGGTTTAAACTTACAATCTTGCTAATTGTTTTAAATCTGCACCATCTTCTATTTGGGCCTCTTTTCCTCTAATTATGACTTCTTTTGAGTTAATTTGGCATGTTTTATGATTCCATTTTAAATATGTACTGTATATTTAACTTTTCATAGTGTATCTTCAAGTCATATTTTACAGTTTCATGCCTTGACTAAAAATCTTTCCACAGTTACACTTTTATTTCTCCATATGTGATAAACAGCAGCCCCACCCCAAAGAACCCAGGTTTTTCTCAGTCTATTTCAGCTTTAGTCCCCCCATGCTCTCCTTGGTTAATTTCAAAGGCAGGTTTCAGAATAGAACAGGAACGTTCTCCAAGTCCCCCAACTCCCTAGCAATGGCTAAACACAGTGATGAAAAACTTACCCCAATCCCCTAGCAATAGGTAAACATAGTGAAAACATTACCTGCATGAAGTTCCCAGGCTACTGTATCTCCAAAGCTATTTCTGTGCCAACCATCATGATGTATGCCACGCAGTTGCCATGCTGTAGCCTCCTGACTGTAACTCTGCCTCTAGCTTATTGCCATGATTTGCTTCTGTTTTTGCTTGCTTGCATGGTAAAAAAAGGTATAAAAGACTACCTGCTTTTCTCTTTGGGGCCATTTGCCTTTCTTGCAGTGTCCCCCTGCACAGGAGTAATAAATCACCTCTGATTTGTACCCAAAGTGGGGGGTCCATATATTTCTTACAGGTGGCTACAGTTACAACACATCCCCAAACTTTTTGTTGTTTTGTCATGTATTTATTTATAGTCGTAAAATGTATTTTGTCATATGCATGACATTTTGTAAAATGTATGACCAAAGACATTTAACTTTTATGTATGTTTTAAAATTCACAATATCTCAATATTATTTAAAATATTTTTTAGAATCTTTGTCAATTTCAAAGATATTTTGGTAGAAAAACTGATTTATTTATGCGGTTACCATTTATGGCACCGTTATATTACTTTTTGCAGTCATATTTCTATCTGGAATCATATCCCTTCTCCTTAAAAGACTTCTTAAAACATACCTTGTAGCATAGCTTCGCTGGTGATTACCACTTTCAGCTTTGTATATCTGAAAAACTGTTTATTATGCACTTGATTTTGAAAGATATTTTCACTGAGTTAGACTTCCAGGCTAAATTTTATTCTTTTATTAATTTAAATGCATACTTCCTGTGTCATCCAACTTACACTGTTTCCAAGGAGAAGTCTGAGGACCTCACTTTCTTGGTACTTTGTATACATCTTTTCCCCTGCTTGCTTTTAAAATTTACTCCATCGTTAGTTTTAAGATTTGATTTTGGTATGACTTGCCAACCAACTTATCCACTTCTTCTTACCCATTATTTTCCTTTTGTCCCTCTCTTTGTTCATTTTTAATACTTCTATTGCTCTATCATCAAGGTCACTCATCTTTTCTTCTGTATTGTCTAATGGTCTATTAATCATATCTAATATGTTTTCAATGACATAAATTGTAGTTTTCAATTATTGAAGTTGGATTTGGATCTTTTTCATATCATTCATAGCTGTACTTAAAATAATAAATTAGTTCATAGTTTTTCATATGTCTTAGTCAATTCTCCATTGCTTATACCAGAATACCAGAAACTGGATAATTTATAAAGAAAAAGTAGGGTGGGCACTGGTGGCTCGCTCCTGTAATTCTATAGCACTCTGGGAGGTGGGTGGATTGCTTGAGCTATGAAGTTTGAGACCAGCTTGAGCAAGGGTGAAACCCCATCTCTACTAAAAATAGAAAAACTAGCCAGGTGTCATGGCAGGTGCCTATAGTCCCAGCTACTCAGGAAGCTGAGGAAAGAGGATCACTTGAGCCCAGGAGTTTGAGGTCGCTGTGAGCTATGATGCGACAGCTCTCTAGCCTGGAGCAACAGAGTGAGATTTTTCCTGGAGAAAAAAAAGGAAAAAGAAATGAAAAAGTATTTATTTCCTACAGGTCTGGATGCTCAGAATTCTGAGACTGAGGGGCTGCATCTTCTGAGAACCTGATTTCTGGAGGAGTCTCTTCACAGAGTCCTGAGGAAGCTCAGAATATCACATGCAGAGCATGATGATATGCTACCTTAGATTTCTTTTTGTTTTCTTATGAAGCCACTGGTTTCCCTCCCATGATAATTCATTAATCCCTTAACACATTAATCCATAAATGGATCAATCCATTCACTAAGGCAGAGCATCTTAAAGGACCCACCCCTACAATACTGCCACATTGAGGATTAAGTTTCAACATGAGTTTTGGAGGGAATATTCAAACCATAGCACCACCTATAGAGTCCAGTTACAAAACTTTTTAAAATGTACTTGTCTACCAATTCTATCATCAGTAAAATCTCAGAGTCAATTTTGATTTTCTCCTCATTTTGCTTCATAATTTCTTGTTTCATTTTCATTGGATGCCAAACACTGGTAAATTTATCTTGTTAGAAGCTCAATATTTGTATATTGCTACAGGTGGTTCTTGAGGATAGTCTGATCCTTTCTGGAATTGTTTTTAAGTTCTTCTACTTGGAACCAAAGCGTCCTTTAATCTAGGGCCAATTTTACTCCACTATGGAGACGAAACATTTCTGAGTATTTTAACCAATTCCTGTAAATTATGAGGTTTTCCACATAAACTGGTAGAGACAGAGAACATTTCTTGCCCTATCTGAGCTGTGAGTATTATTTCTTCCAACCATGGATGTGATTTTTTTTTCCTTTGCCAAAGGGAATATCCTCACTTGCATATGTTGATCATTCTCAGCTAAAGACTAAAGGAAGACCACTACAGTTATCTGGAGTTGTTGCTTTGCAACAAGCTCTCCCCCAGAACTCTGCTACCCCAACTTTAGCTTTGGCTTTGATTCCTGATTCTGTATCCCTAATAAGGGAGATTATTGGGTGCTATCTCCCACAGAGGCCTGGAAACTTTCCAGACAGTAAACTGGGATAATCTTAAGATTCACATAATATTTGTTTCTCTCTTTCCAAAACTGATGTCTTTTGTCATCCAAGAACCAGTGTCTTCCTATATTTTGTTTGATTTTATAGGTGTTTCAAAATGAAGAGTCACTATTCAATCCTGATCCGAAACTGTAAGTTGCCAAACAATTATTCTGAGTAAACATTTATTTTGAGATAGTTGTAGGTTCACATGTAGTTGTCAGAGATCCTATGTACCCATTACACAGTTTTCCCAAATGGCAATATCTTGCAAACATGTAGCACAATATTACAATTATCATATTGACACTGATAGATCAAAATAAAAAGAGTTCCATCAGGACTGTTCTTCATGCTGTTCCATTTATGGTCACACCCAACTCCTCCCCCACCCTATCATTGACCACTGGCAATCACAAAATTTTTCTCTCTTGCATATTTTTGTCATTTCAAAAATATCATATAGATGAAATTATACAGTTTATGACATCTTGGATTTTTTTTTTTCATTCAGCATAATTCCCTGGTGATTTATCCAAGTTTTTGTGCTTAGCCATACTTCTTTCTTTTTTATTGCTGAGTAGTGTTTCATAGTTGGGGGAGTAGCACATGTGTCTAAACATTTGCCCATTGAAGAACATTATTGTTATGTCCAATTTTGGGTGTAATAAATGAAGATTGTTATAAGTTTTCATTTCTTTGGATTAAGTATACAAGATTACAATTGATGAATTGTATGATAGTTGAATATTTATTTATTTTTTCAGAAAAGAATTTTAAGAACTTATTTTTCAAGACCCTAACTACCATGGTATTCCCTCTGAATTAAGTCCTAGCTGTTGCATCAGACACACTCCAACTTCAAAAATGAGAGTCTTGAATTTAATCGATTTTTTTTTCTGACTCACTAGAATTTTATGTTCTAAATAAAACATTCCCTTTAATATCTGAAGGTTAGCCACATTGGCCAGAAAAGTTGAATACTTCAGTAAAATGTGCCATAATTATTATAAAAATCACTGTGATATCCTAATTTCTTATGCTACCAAATATAGTTGTAAAAGAGAGATAGTTGAATATTTAATGTTATAAAAACTGCCAAACTTTCCCCAAAATGGCAGTACCATTTTATATTTCCATCAACATTTGGGATTATCACTTCAAAAAAAAATAAGCCATTCTGGTTTGTGTGTCATGATATCAAATTGTGGTTTCAATTTTCATTTCCCTGGTGGGCAATCTTTTCTTGTGCTTATTTGCCACTTCTAATCGAGTTCAGTGAAATGTTTGCCTATTTTCAAATTGGATGGCTTATTTGTTACTGTTAAATTTTGAGAACCCTTTATATTCTCCAGATATTAGTTCCTTATTGGATAGTGTGATCAAATATTTTCTCCAAATGTATAATTTGTTATTTCATCCTCATAACAATGTATTTGTCGGCTCAGTGCCTGTGGCTCAACGGGCTAAGGTGCCAGCCACGTACACCTGAGCTGGCAGGTTCGAATCCAGCCCGGGCCCGCCAAACAACAATGACAGCTGCAAACAAAAATGGCCTGGCATTGTGGCGGGCGCCTGTAGTCCCAGCTACTTGGGAGGCAGAGGCAAGAGACTCGCTTGAGCCCAGGAATTGGAGGTTGCTGTGAGCTGTGATGCCACAGTACTCTATCCAGGGTGACGGCTTGAGGCCCTATTTCAAAAAAAAAAAAAATGTCTTTGTCAAAGTGTTTAATTTTTGATAGGTTCTAATTTTTTACTTTTAAATTTTACAGATTGCTTTCAAGTTTAACAACTGTCTAACCCTAAATATTGAAGATTTTTTTCTATTTACTTCTAGAAGTTTTATAGATTTACATTTTGCATTTAAATCTCTGAGTCATTTAAAATTAATTTTTGTGTAAGATATGAGATTTAGGGTGATTTTCAGTTCTTTGCCTATGGATGACAAACAGTCCCAGGACCATTTGAATTGCTTTCACTTGTCAAAACTGATTTCTACATATTTGTGTGAGTCTACTTCCGGGTTTCCATTCTGTTCCATTGAACTATCACTATCCCATTACCAATACCACATTATTTTGATTAATGTACTACATATTAGGTATTAATGTCAGTAGAAAAATTCAGCTATTTTAGTTTTCTTGTCTTTCCATACAAATTTTAGGATAGCTTGTCTGTATCTACAACATATGCTGAGATCTGACTGATTTCCAAACATGTGATGTAGATAGTTCTATAAAACTGATCAATAAAAAAACTGATCTATAAAAAGCAGATCTATAAAACTGACATATTTATTATGCTGAGAATTTCAGTCCATGAACACAGTATGTGTTTACAAGTACTCAGGTCCCCTTTGATTTCTTTCATCAGAATCTTATAATTTTAAGCATATAGACTCTACATGTTTTGTTAAATGTATTCCTATGCATTTTATTTACTTTGGAATCATTGTAAATGATATTTTTTATTTAAAATTTTTGTTTTGACGTTTGTCATCAGAACGTATATTATTATTTTTTGTACATTGATCTTTTATATTGAAGCATTACTGAACTCACAGCAATAAAAACTTGAGAGTTTTTATTAACTGGGAATTTCTATTTAGATAATTGTCATCTTCGAACAGGGTCAGGTTTTTTCTTTCTTGTTTTACAATATATATGCCTTCTTATTTCATCCTTGCTTTCTTTCCTGCAGTGGCTAGAATTTCTAGTATTATGTCAAATAAGAATGGTGAGAGCTGACACTGTTGCCTCTTTCCTGATACTGGAAGGAAAGTATTAATAGTTTCTGCCATTAAACATGACGTTAGTTATGTGGGAGTTTTTGTACATTTTTAATCAAATTGAGATAATTCTGTAAATTGTACCATGATTACATCATAGATTTTATCAAATGTATTGTCTGCATCAATTGATATTATTGAATGATTTTTCTTCTTAACTTGTTGATATGCTAGAGTACGTCAATTTTCAAATGTTGAAACAGACTTGCATAATTTGAATAAATTCCACTTGATTATGTTGCATACACCATTTTACATATTTTTAGATTCAGTTTACCAGGACTATGTTGAGAATTTTTGCACCTAAGTTCCTGAAAGATATTGGTTTGTGTATTTGCTTTGATACTGTCTTTGGGTTTGATAGCAGTGGTAATACTAGTATTATAAAGTGAATTAGGAAGTATTTCTTCCTCTTCTGTTGTTGGGAAAAGATTGTGTAATTTTGTGTAATTCTTCAAATGTTTGAAAAAAACATTTAGCAAAACAGGTGGGCATGGATATTTCTTTATCTTGTGCTTTTAAACTTTAAATACAATTTATCTAATGGTCATGCTCTTTTGATCACTATAGACTGAAGTCTGGTAATGTGATATCTCTATATTTGTTTTTATTTCTTAAAATTGAATTGATTATTTGGGTTTTTTCTGGTTCCATATGAAACAAAGTATAATTTTTAAAGTTCTTCAAAGTATGACGTTGAAGCTTTGATGGGTATTGCATTAAATCTGTAGATTGCTTTGGGTAGTATGGACATTTTAACAATGTTGATTTTTCCCAGTCAGGAGCATATGTTCTTCAATTTGATAATGTCTTCTGCTATTTCTTTTGTCAGGGTTTCATAGTTCTCTCTATGGAAATGCTTCACATCCATTGTTAAATATACTCTCAGGTATTTCATTTTTTTAGAGCTACTGTAAAAGGTATTGTATCTTTGAATTTATTATTAACTTGACTGTCATTGGCTTATATGAAGGCTACTGATTTCCGGACATTGATTTTGTATACCTAGACATTGATATATTTCTTTTTTTTTTTCTTTTTTTTAATTGTTTCGGATTCATTGAGGGTACAAAGAATTAGGTTATGCTGATTGCATTTGTTAAATAAAGTCCCTCTTATACTTGTGTCCTGCCCCCAAGAGGTGTGCCATAAACCATGAACCCCTGTCTCCCTCCCTCCACCTGTCGCCCCACTCCCTCATTCCTTTAACCCTCCCTTGTATTAGCTCAAGTACGGCTTTCATATTAGAATTGAGTACATTGGATTCTTGCTTCTCCATTCTTGTGATGCTTTACTAAGAAGAATGTGTTCCACCTCCATCCAGGTTAATACAATAGATGTAAAGTTTCCATTTTTATAGTGGCTGAATAGTATTCCATGGTATACATATACCACAGCTTGTTAATCCATTCCTGGGTTGATGGGCATTTAGGTAGTTTCCACAATTTGGCTGTTGTAAGTTGAACAGCAATAAACAGTCTAGTGCAAATGTCCTTATGATAAAAGGAATTTTCTTCTTCTGGGTAGATGCCCGGTAATGGGATTGCAAAATCAAATGGGAGGTCTACTTTGAGTTCTTTGAGGATTAGCCATACTTCCTTCCAAAAAGGTTATATTAGTTTGCAGTAGCACCAGCAGTGTGAAAGTGCTCCCTTCTCTCCACATCCACTTCAGCATCTGTAGCTTTGAGACTTTGTAATGTGAGCCATTATCACTTGGGTTAGGTGATATCTCAGGGTAGTTTTGATTTGCATTTCTTTGATGATTAGAGATGATGAGCATTTTTTCATGTTTGTTAGCCATTCATCTGTCTTCTTTAGAGAAGGCTCTATTCATGTCTCTTGCCCAGTGATATATGGTATTCTTGGGTCTTTTTGTGTTGATTAATTTATATCCTAGTTATCAAGCTTTTGTCTGATTCATAATATGCAAATATCTTTTCCCATTCTGAAGTTTGTCTGTTTGCTTTGGTTGTTGTTTCCTTGGCTGTACAGAAGCTTTTCAGTTTAATTAAGTCCCATTTGTTTATTTTTGTTGTTGCTGCAATTGCCACAGAAGTCTTCTTCATAAAATCTTTTCCCAAGGCTGATATCTTCATATCTTCAAGTGTTTTCTTCACACTTTCTTCAAGGATTTCTTTCTTTTCTTTTCTTTTCTTTTTTGTTTTTTTTAGATACAGATCTCACTTTGTTGCCCTTGGTAGAGTGCTGTGGCATCACAGCTCACAGCAATCTCCTCTTGGGCTTAGGTGATTCTCTTGCCTCAGCCTCCCAAGTAGCTGGGACCACAGGCACCTGCCACAATGCCTGGCTATTTTTTGTTGGAGTTTGGTGGGGCTAGGTTTGAACCCACTACCCTTGGTATATGGGGCTGGCACCCTACTCATTGTGCCACAGAAGCTGCCCAAGGATTTCTATTGGTTCTTGCCTTAGATTTAAATCTTTTATCCATCTTGAATCATTTTTGTAAGTGGTGAGAGGTGCATGTCCAGTTTCAATCTTTTACATGTGTTTATACAGTTCTCCCAGCACCATTTATGAAATAGGGATTCTTTTCTTCTAAGTTCTTGTTTGGTTTATCAAAGATCAGGTGAATGTAAGAGGTTAGTTTCATCCCATGGTTTTCTATTTGGTTTCCAATGTCAATGTCTCTATTTTTGTGCCAATTCCATGCTGTTTTGATCACTATGGCTTTGTAGTATAGCTGAATGTCTGGTAGGGGGATACTCCCAGTTTTGTTTTTATTACTAAGAATTGCCTTGGCTTTACAGGGTTTCTTCTAGTTTCATATAAAATGGAGAATTATTTTTTCCAAATCATGAAAGTATGATGATGGTATTGTAATGGGGATTGCCCGATCCCTCAGTCTATCCCAAGAGTGGGGTTCTGATCCCAGCAGGCAAAATTAAGACAGCCGTGCTTTAGGGTCCTGCTAAGGCCTTCTCACAATCTTCCCACAATGGCAGCCCCCTGGCCACCAAGACCTTCCCAATATGACTGCTTCACGAGCTACCAAACCTATGGCAAATCCACTCCAACCAGTATTTAAATCTGGTTGCTGTATACTCTTGGAGTCTGCCCACTTTTCCAAACTTTCCAGTCAACATGCAGCTTTCCCCAACAACTAAAAACTCCAGAAAGGCTTCTTCCCAGCCCAGACCTCTGGGTGGGGGGCAGGTAATCCCAGCTGGTCACAATCACTTGCTTAACTCCTGATATATTTCTTGATCACTTCTAAGAGCTTTATAGTTGAGTCCCTGGGGTTTTCCAAGTATAAAATAATGTCATACACAAAGAGCAAGAGTTTGACCTCCTCTGTCCTCACTTGAATACCCTTGATCTCCTCTTGCCTTATTGCAATGACTAGGAATTCCAGCATTATATTGAATAGCAGTGGTTATAGTGGACATCCCTGTCTAGTCTAGCACTGAGTGGAAAGGCTTTCAATTTTGCTCCATTCAACATGGTATTGGCTGTATCATTGTTGTAGATGGCCTCTGTCAGTTTAAGAAATGTCCCACCTAAGCCTATTTTCTGAAGTGGTTTTGTCAAAAAAGGATGCTGGATTTTGTCAAAATTGAGAGAATCATATATTCTTTTTTTTATTTTTTACATATACATGTTTTTATTAGGTTTCCACTTTTTGCCATCACAGAATTAAAAAGGCTTAAAATTTATTAACAATAACAATGTTTAAGATAAGGATTAGAAACAAAAACCTCATAAAGAATGAAGAAAGATAAATACATTCAGAAAAGAAATCAGGTGATTGCTGCATTGAAATATTAAGTAATAATGATAATAATGCAAAGAAAGTAAAATTCACACTGTCAGAGTATTTCTATTATAGAATGCTTTGACTCTGAGGCTCAGTATTGAGTCATCAGTTAACTTCTTATTTTTTTTCCAAAGTCTCAAAAAATAGACAACTAATATTTATAAATAAAAGTAAAAGATAATGTCAAAAAACAGATCATGCCAAATCTTATGAAAAATAGAAAAAAGAGGAAAAACTTCAAAATCATTCTACTTAATCTGGATACACCTGATATTAAAATTGGAGAAAATACATTATTACAAAGGGAAATTACAAATATATTTCACTTATAAATGAGGATGCAATATCCTAAACAACAAATTAACAAGTTGAATTAAAACTTAATGTTTAACCAGAGATGTTGGCATGGATGTGGAGAAAAGGGAACACTTCTACATTGCTGGTGGGAATGCAAACTAATACATCCCTTTTGGAAAGATGTTTGGAGAACACTCAGAGATCTAAAAATAGACTTGCCATTTAACCCTATAATTCCTTTACTTGGTATATACCCAGATGACCAAAAATCACATTGCAACAAAGATATCTGTACCAGATTGTTTATTGCAGCCCAATTAATAATTGCTAAGTCATGGAAGAAGCCCAAGTGCCCATCGACCCACGAATGGATTAATAAATTGTGGTACTTGTATACCATGGAATATTATGCAGCCTTAAAGAAAGATGGTGACTTTACCTCTTTCATATTTACATGGATG
>CAUYRH010001410.1:0-20923 GCA_963574655.1 Perodicticus potto
TTTCTCCTGACCCTTCAAATTGCACCATAGTAAATGTGAAAATCTCATGAATGTTATGTCAATCAGGTTGATAAAAATATCTCAGATTGTATGTGAAACCTGCACACTGTACCCCATGATTGAATTATTGTACACAGCTATCATTCAATAAAAAAAAAAAGAAAAGAAATTGAATCACCTTCTCACCCCTCTCTCTGGATTGTGAACCCACTTGGGGGCAGGAATTATAGTTATCTCCTACACCAAGCCACCTGGGAATATCCTCCAGCGCAAGCGCCCCAGGACCTTTTATTTTGATGCCAGGCACTGGGGAGGCACATGTTAAATAACCCAGACTTCAGCTGACTGTGGAAGGTCAGGAGGACATCTGAATCTGAGCAAAGAAATCTTGTTTAGGGAACACTCGGTGTGGGGGCCAGCCCCGACCTGTGGATTCAGGAGGGTCACTGTCACCCTCATGCCGTTCAGGATGAAGGGTTGAGGGTAGAAACTGTTTGATCAGCCCCTCTCCCGGAAGCTTGGGCCCACAGATGTTGCCTTGATTACCTATCAAAATGAGCAAATGCCAGAATTTACCCAAGGCCTTGCTGACGCAGGGCACTGGAGAGAGAAAAACCACTGGGATGATTATCTTGGCTTTATCCGCCACATCTGTTTTAGCTCAGCATCTCTGCTTTTCGTCTTTAAAGAGATGGCTGCAGAGTAATAGAACTTAGAGCTGGATGGCACCGCCAAAGCCCTCACATCTCACCTCTTCCCTTGGCTGATAAGGGACCTATATTGTTCAGGCTGTGACTTACCCAAGTCCACATGGCTGGGAGGAGGCCCAGATGGCTCTGGATCATGGTTCTCACCTTCCAGGCTACAGATTTTTTCTCAGTTTTTCTCCAAGCTTCCTTTTGGACCAGATCCAGACATTTTCATTTTCACATTGACCTCCATCAGGTCTCATTAGGAAGCACCATTAGCTGTGACCCTTTCTCACTCCCACCTCATTGCCCCACAAAAAGAGAAAGAGAGATTCTACTCCAGAACCAAACAGAGATCCTTCTTCTGGTTATTGGATGTCTTGTACTCTCCATACCAGGCTCCTCTGCAAGGGCACAGCCACCTGTGCTCATGTGGTGCATGAAAGAATGTCATTCACCCTCCTGTCAACCCTGAGAACAAGAGGCCATTTCTCTGCTGGAGAGTCACAGCCACCATGAGTGCTGTGGATTCAGAGGGACTCCCCAGACCAGCCACACTCTACTTGGCCAAGGCCTCCCAACCCATGTCCTGAGCCCCTCTGTTGGGACTGTCACCCTGCACCCAGGCAGAGTTGTCAGGCTCTCTGGAAGGCGTGTCACATCCATTCTGGAAGGGAGTGATTATTATTCCCATTCACCCCCATTTTTTTTAACAGATGTAGACATTGAGGCTCCGAGAGGTTAAGTAACCTGGCCGTGGTCACTCAGCTAGTGAGAAGTAGAGCAGTGGAGTCACACAATTAAAACCCAGGTCTCAATGCAGAGCCTATCTCTGTCCACGAGGCTACCCGATGAGCCTCAAAGGAATTGGTGGCAGCTGAAGAAGTCCCTAAACACATGTTCAGAATTAGGTCCCCCAATGGTCTGCCCACGTGCCTGAAATTCTGTCACTGGGGTCATTTCCCAGTGATCCCAGCCATGGGTTACTAGGTACTCCTTCCTGATGGAGAAGGCTGGGGATGGATAAGAGGGGCTTATATAGGAAGACCCTTGGCTAATGTTTGATTATCACAGGCTTAACAGTAGAGGCCAGAGGTGAGGGCTCAGACGGACTTGGGGTTGGCAGGTGGCAAGGAGGAGAGAGAGGGTGCCACAGTGGCCTGAGGTGGGTGAGGGCAGGGAATGGCAGCACCAAATGGGGCAAAGGGGGAGCTGAGGACAAGGGGCTTTCCTCAAAACCCCCAGGGTCCAGCTCTGAACAGGGATTGGTCTTGCGGGGGAAGGGGGAGGGGGCCCAGTGTGACTGGGAGGCATTAGTCAGTGTGGAGGTTTATGAAAAGAGGAATTGTCTGAAGTCTCCTTACTCACCGGGCCAACTGGGTCGTCCCCAAGGCCCTGGGAGCAATCCTGATATCAGAAAGGGACTGGGAACTCCACGTCACTCACTGCCCAGGTTGAATGGCTGGGGCCATGGGGGCCAAGCGTGGGGGCTCTGCCCGGCCTCAGCAGCCTGTGACTCACAGCCCACGGCTGAGTTTCCCCATTGTCCACTGTCCCTGGCAGTGGGGCTAGAGCCCTGGCGGGAGGCCTGACCCCCTCCCCTTATGACAGAAGACCCAGGGCTGATTCACGGTGCCTGTCCCTAGTCGTAACCCCCACTGACCTGCAGCTCCCCATCCAAAGTCCCTGGGCCTTTGCAGCCACTCCCGGGAGACCCCAAGCACCCACCCAACCCTTCCTTCCTCCGCCATTCACATGGTTGTTCTTTTTGTTGTTGGTTTTTTTCCCAATTGCAAAAGTAATCTATTGGATATTATTCAGCCTTCAAAAAAGAATAAAATTCGGATATATGCTGCATCATGAGTGAAATTGAGGACATTATGCTGTGTGAAATCAGCCAGATACGAAAAGACAAATGCTGTGTGATTTCATTTATGTCCCAAGTGACGTCAAATTCACAGAAACAGAAAGTAGAGTAAAGGTCACCGGGGGGCTGGGCCCAGTGGCCTGTCATCTCAGGACTTTGGGAAGCTGAGGCACGAGGATTGCTTGAGGTCAGCCCGGGCTGTAACATAGAGAGACTCTGTCTCTACAAAAACTAAAAAAAAATAGCCAGGAGTGATTGTGCACAGCTGTAGTCCCAGCTTCTTCGCAGACTGAGGCAGGAGGGTCGTTTGAGCCCAAGAGTTTGAGGTTGCTGTGAGCTATGATGATGCCACTGTACTCTAGCTTGGGCAACAGAGTGAGACCCTGCCTCAAAAACAAAAGTTGACCAGGGACATAGGGGTAGTTAGTGTTTAATGGGGACAGATTTTCTACTGGGGAAGATGAAAAAGGTGTGGAGGTAGATGGTGGTGATCGTAGCACACAGAGTAAATGTACTTAATACCCCTGCACTGTACACTTCAAAATGGTTAAAATGAAAATGTTGGCTTGGCACCCGTAGCACAGTGGTAATGGCGCCAGTCACATACACCGAGGCTGGTGGGTTCAAACCCGGCCCAGGCCAGCTAACACAACAATGACACCAACAAAAAAAATAGCCGTGCATTGTGGTGGGCGCCTATAGTCCGAGCTATACTGGGGAAGCTGAGGCAAGAGAATATCTTAAGCCCACGAGTTTGAGGTTGCTGTGATCTGTGACGCCACAACCCTCTACCCAGGGCAAGATAGTGAGACTCTGTCTCAAAAAAGAAAAGAAAAGAAAATGTTATGTTAGGGACATTTTACCATAATAAAGAAAAAACAAAACAGAAGTAACCTATTGTTCAAATAGTATATCAAAGTAAAAGATAATAGCAAGAGTAGATATCCTCCAAATCTCACCCTCTATTGTTCGCTGTTTGGAATATTTCCTTTCAAACCTTTTCATGTTCCTGTGCAAACGTGTATGTGTGGGCAAAAACAGGCCCTAAGGTAAGAAGGGAACGTGGTCTCCAGGTGCCAGCCAAGCTCTTCATTTTTGTCTCTTTGAAGGACAATGTCATGTAAGTCTTTGTCCTCAGGGGCTAGGTGACAAGGTCATGGCAAGGTCAGGGTATTGTGTCACTAACGGTGATGTCTTAGACACGCCTGGCTCGGTGCTAAGCCCTTTACATGCATGAACTCTCTTAAATCCTTACACCAGTGCCACGAGGAAGGTGTATTTTTATGCCCACTTCAAAGTCCACTTCATCAATGAAGATTCAGAGGCTTTGAGAGCAAAGGAGATGCCCACATCACATCAGTTGAAGGAGGCAGAGCAGGGATGAACTGTTAAATTGATGGGATTACAGCAGTGCCTTGGCCACCACACGCTCCCCTCCTCAGCAGAGAGAGGCTACAGGGGGACTTTTATGCTTCATAGGAATCCCTTAACTTCTGGCTTCCCTGTTGACAATGGATATTCCTAGGAAGAGAACTTACACTGTCTTGGTGCCCCTCAGCCCCGGGCCACATTAGGTGTTTGACAAATATTTGTGAAGAGAATCATTCTCACTCATTTCTTTGTTTGATCTTCCCCCACACTCCCATGAAGTAGCAGATTAGGAAATATGATTGCTGCTGGCGTTAGTCATCTGGTTCTCCAGCGAGATGGAGTGACTTCCTCCAGGTCACATGGCCGAAGCCCGCTGAGTTGGAGTCTCGGGCGTCTGGCTCCCCTCCCAGCCCTTTCCAATCCTGTCCTCAAGACCTTGGCTCCTGTTATGAAAGGACAAAGATATTAATAGGGAGAAGGAGCTCTTTGAATCATTACATATCAAACAATAATAACAATGCAATCATACTCCTCATAATCCTTAACTCACGTAATCTCTGTGTCCGTAGCACCAATGAGGTGGGTGGTATTATTACCTCCTGTCGGGAATTCTCCAGCCAGACAGAGAGGTTGAGTAACTTTCTCAACATCACACAGCTAAGACGTGACAGAATCAAGATTCAGGCTCCATCTGGTTCCAGAGCCCATAAGCCACATGTCCGCAAACATTTCATGTGCCAGTAGCATCCTCCACTGGACCCAGAGAGACCCCTGGCAGAAATGGACCAAGTTTTGGCGAGGGAGGGGGCTTCATTCAGTCTCAGCCAGTGAACATTTGCTGAGAAAACTGTGTGATCTGCCAAGTGTCTGGCCCTAGGACACAGCAAGAGCAGAATGGGACTCCTCCTGTCCCCAGGGAGCCTTTGGCCCGGCAGAAGAGGACAACATAATTATGCTGATTGTCTGATTGTCTCCTTAGAGGACAGATAAGTGCCGTGGGGAGGGTGAAGGTGCTGTGGGTCTGTAGCCAGGGCTGAGGGCTGGGGTGGACAGTCAGGGGGTAGAGTGGGACAGCATTGCAAGAGAGGGCACAGGCCAGGCAGGAGCACAGCTCTGAGGAGTATGAAAGCAACAGGTGGGGCTGGCACTGATGAGAGAGGAAGAAAGGGGTAGGGGAGGGGATGCTAGGGGACAGGGGCCAGCACTGACCTGCCAGGTGCCTAAGTCCTTCATACAGAACTGGGGCTTACACTTATGGTCTTTACTAACTGTTATCCTTGGAAAGCAAGAGGGAAAGACAGTGTTCAAAGTTTCCATTCCCTGGCTCAGCACCTGTAGCTCAGCGACTAGGGCGCCAGTCGTATACACCAGGACTGACGGGTTCGAACGTAGCCCAAGCCTGTCAAACAAAAATGACAACTACGACAAAAATAAATAGGTTTTGTGGCAGGTGCCTATAGTCCCAGCTACTTGGGAGGCAAGAGAATCACTTAAGCCCAAGAGTTTGAGGTTGCTGTGAGCTGTGACATTACAGCACTTTACCAGGGGCGACATAATGAGACTCTGTCTCAAAAAAAAAGTTTCCAATCCTCTCTCCATTGTTGGGCTTGATTGGAATATTCAAGCAATGTTTGTGTATTTTTTTATTTTTTTTGAGACTGAGTCTTCCTCTGTTGTTGGATAGTGGTGCTGTGGCATCATCATAGCTCATGGAAACCTCAAACTCCTGAGTTCAAGTGATTCTCCTGCCCCAGCCTCCTGAGTAGCTGGGACTACAGGTGCCCGCCATGATGCCCATCTAGTCTTTTCTATTTTCAAGTAGAGATGGGGTCTTGCTCTTGCTCAGTCTGGTTTCAAATTCCTGAGCTCAAGCAATCTAATTGCCTTGGCATCCCAGAGTGCTAGGATTACAGATGTTAGCCAGTGTGTCCTGCCTTTTTTTTTTTTTTTTTTTCAGAAACAGGATCTTGCTATGTTGCCCAGCCTGATCTGGAACTCCTGGCCTCAAGTGATCCTCCCATCTCAGCCTCCAAAAGTGCTAGGATTATAGGCATGACCCTGTGCCTGGCCCCCAGTAAGTTTTATCCCACCACACCAGTGTCTGCACAGCTGTTTGCACTTGACACACACTCACTGTCTTGTGTGACCCTCACAGCCACCTGGAGGGAGGGACTGAGAGCAGATGTCAGTCCCTGTACAGAGGAGGAAACTGAGACGGGAAGCGGCAGCATATGAGATCCAGGCTCTCCTCTCATGTGGCCTCTTCTCCTTCTCCTCACCTTAGTTGCTGAAGGTTACATGACATAATCCAAGTTAAGAGCTGAGTAGGTAACCCTGAGTGGGTAACAGGGTCAGTTTTCAGTATATGGTGACTGCTGTCATTGTCATTAGAACCATAATCATGTTCTTTTTTTTTTTTTTCTTAAGACAGAGTCTCACGGTGTCGCCCTTGGGAGAGTGCTGTGGCATCACAGCTCACAGCAACCTCAAACTCTTGGGCTTAAGATATTCTCTTGCCTCAGCCTCCCAAGTAGCTGGGATTATAGGCGCCCGCCACAATAGTCAGCTATTTTTTGGTTGTAGTTGTCATTGTTTGGCAGGCCCGGGTTGGGTTTGAACCTGCCAGCTCCAGTGTATGTGGCTGGTGCCCTAATCACTGAGCTACAGGTGCCAAGCCAATAATCATGTCCTTATGACTTCCACACTCACTGTGCTGGGTCCCTTGCCAGGACCTGGGAGGCAGGGAGGTATAGGATTCGTCCCCTGCTCTTAACAAACTTACAGTCTTACAAGGAGCCAGTTAGTTAGCGACCCAAGGCAGCCAGCAAAGCACCAAACCAAGGGTCAGGGGAGCCTTTCTGGCAGGCATGGCAGGGGCCAGAATTGGAGCTGCCCTTGGAAAATACCTTGAACTTCTGATGTGGAAAAGTGGATGGGGACTTTGTGAACACCTCAGACAGTTTGTGGTGGGTGTCCCTAGAGCTGGAGCAAATGGGGTAAGGCTGGCAAGTCAGTGAGGGTCGCCCCAGATGGAGCTAGAATTGTAGTTCCACGTCTAACGGGGAGCTGGCATGTATTGGGGATCAGGTGCAAGACGCACTGCCTGGGTGATGCCCTCAACACAGCAATGAAAACACAAGACTGTGTCGTTGCGTGGAGCCTCCGCCAGCACAGCACATTCTTTTTCACAATAGCATTTATCTGGAATTCTTTTCTAATTATGGATGTAGATTGTGCTAGACGCAGAAAAGCTGGGACTTGTGCAAGCACGTGTGTGGTTTACACACACACACACAGTGGAGGGAAAGCCACTTTCAGCTTGCCACCCCTGTTGGAGACTCCAGCCTGTCATCTATTCCCCAAGGGCTTGATTCCAAGTGCTGACAGAAGGGAAGCCCCCAGAGGTTGCAGGCCAGGGTGGGGAAGTCTGAGCTGGCTTTGGGGAGGAGGTGGGATTAAGATTTAGCCTTAAAAAAGGGACAGGGTTTGAAAAGGTCACAGGAAAAGAAGAGGAATTTTGGATGGGGGGAGCAGCACAGCTAACGCTCAAGGACTGGGGACATGAAGAAGGCCCGTGAACTTTTACGGAGCATCCCTGGGCCTGCCTCTTCTACGTGAAATACGCGTTACCTCATTTGATCTTCCTGACAAGCCATGGGGTGGAGACAAGAGGAACCTCATTTTAGGGTGGGGAAATGCCCACACTGCTTGGCCGTGCTGTGGCTGAGGTTCGGACCCAGGTCACTTCCATGGGGAGGGCAGACTGCCTGGAATGGATTCTGCTTATTGAAGATTGAGGTCCCCGGAGTTCCAGTGGCCTGGGTCCTCGGGGCCCCATCCTTTGGAGGAAAGGGATGGAGTGTAAGAAACTGGGGCAGCTGGGAAAGGTGAAGGAGGGGGCGTGAGGGGGCTCTGCCTGCTACCATCCCCATGCCAAAAAGGCTTTATCGGAGCACTGCAGACCCAGACAATCTCCACTGCCCATCTGAAGCTGGGTTTCTCAGAGCAAGTGCCTGCGCCCTCGAGGTGGGAGATAAGGCTGCTCTGGTCATGGGGCACTAACTGTTGGTGACACAAGGCCAATGGCTCACTGGAAAGGAGACTTCACCAGTGTCTTCTGACCACCTCCCCTGGCTGCTCTTGGCTGGGGAGATGGGGAGGGAAAGGGTAGGCCAGGCCAGAAAAACAGCAGTGAGGATGATTTTGAAAACCCCTCGCTCTAAGCATTTTTACTCCCATTCTCGGTGTGAAAAGGAAAGGTGGGGCATCAGAGCCAGCCTAAGGTCCAGTTCTCGGGTGGGCCACCGCTTGCGGGCTCTGTGACCGTGGGCAGACAACATCACCTCTCCGAGCCCCAGTCCCCTTATCTATAAACTGACAACTGTAACAACCTCCCTCCTTCTCCGTGTCCAGTCATCCCGGTGCCACCTTCCTCTCCACCCACTTCCCTCTCCTTTCTCTGGAGGACAGCACCTGTGCACTGGGCCAGACACTTCAGCCCTTGCCAGGCTAGAATTGAGTCAGGCCTCAGTCTCCCAACATACTGCTGGGGTGGACAGGCTCAGACAGCCAGGGGATTCTTGTCCTGACTCCCATTTCACTGTCAGTGTTGGCCAGGCCCAAGGGGAGGAGCAAAAGGGAGCGAGGGAGGGGGGAGGGGGGAGGGGAGCCCCCGAATGGGAAGGCTCTGATTTTGCCAGCGAAGGCTCTGGAATGCCAGGCCGGGGCAGTCAGCTTTACCAACGAGGAGACTGGCCTCCAACAATAATGTTTTTCCCTGGGTTTTCTAGAATGCATCAGCTGCTTTCTAATTTGAACCATCAGGAGAAGGCTCACATGTGCTGAGTCTCAAAATCCCTGTAGAAAGAAAACTGCTTCCCAAGCCAGACAAGAGCCAGCCTGGACGGGGATTTGGCCAAGGGGCCCCTGAATAGGAGGCTTGGGAGCCCCTCCCCATGCCTCATCCTGTCCAGCCCAGGCCCTCAGCTAGTGTCCTCTCCAGGACATGCTGGTGGCTGTTCACTCCACCCACTGGGCATTAGAACCCGTATGAAGCTTTTGGAGCAATCAGCGTAGCTGTTATGGTAGTCCATGTTCATGGGCACGCAGTGCAGTCCAGCAACTGTGCTAAGTACGGAACATTCACTCTCTCTCAGCCACCTACCATTATCTGGTTCCCCAGAAAAGAGTGATGCCTAGAGTCCCCCAGCAGCAGTTGAGAGACAGGCTTCCAGTCCTGGACCTGCCATAGGGCTCCACTCGCAGGCCTTATTGCCCAGTCTAACAAATTTAAGACTCACTACTTATACTAACTAGGGGTGACCAGAATCAAAAAGTCAGATAACGTAGGGCAAGGTCTCTCATACCTGTAAACTTAGTACTTTGGGAGGCTGAGGTAGGGTTACTTGAGGTCAGAAGTTCAAGACCCATGTGATAACATAATGAGACCCCCATCTCTACAAAAAATAGAACAATTAGCCAGGCAGTGTGGCTTGAACTGTAGCCCCAGTAGTAGTCCCAGCTGTAGTCCCAGCTATTCAGGAAGCTGAAGCAGAAGGATAACTTGAGCCCAGAAGGTTGAGATTGCAGTGAGCTAAGATGACAGCACTGCACTCTAGCCTGGGTGACAGAGTGAGATCCTGACTCAAAAAAAAAGAAAAAGAAAAAAAAATCAGGTAATTCAAAAACTAGCAGGATGTGGAGACACTGAAACCTTTGTACATTGCTGGTGAGAAAGTAGAATGGTATGGCCACTGTGAAACAGTCCAGAAGTTCCTCAATTAAAAAGTTACTCAATGACCCAGCAATCCCACTCCTAGGTGTATACCTGGGAGAAACGAAAATGCACGTCCACACAAAGACTCATACAGGGATGCTCAGGGGGCACCATTTGTAATAGCCAAAAGGAGGAAGCAGCCCAGATGAATAAACAAAATTGGCACATCCACGCAATGGGATGTCATGTAGCCGAAAACAGGAATGAAATCCTTTACATGATAAACAAGGACAAACCCTGAGAAATGTGAAGTGAAAGAAGCCAGCCCCCCAGGCCACAAATTATGATTCCGTTTGTATGAAACGTCCAGAATAGGAGCATCCAGAGAAACAGAATGGTGATTAGGGTTGCTTTGGCTGGGGTTGGGGGAGGGAACATGGTGGCGGTCATAGACAAAGGATATAGGCTTTCTTTTGAAGCTATAAAAATGTTCCAAAATTGGGCCAGACATGGTGGCTCATCCCTATAATACTAGCACTTTGGAAGGCTGAAGTAGGTGGCCCCCTTAAGCTCAGGAGTTCGAGATCAGAGATCAGCCTGAGCAAGAGAGAGACCCATCCCTGCAAAACATAGAAAAATTAGCCAGGAGTTGTGGCAGGTGCCTATAGTCCCAGCTACTTGGGAGACCAAGGTGGGAGGATTGCTTGAGCCCAGGAGTTTGAGGTAGCACTGAGCTACGATGATGCCATGGCACTCTAACCAGGGAGTTAGAGCAAGACCCTGTCACAAAAACAAACAAACAAAATATGTTCTCAAATTGACTGTGGTGGCTCGGCGCCCCTAGCTCAGTGGTTAGGGCGCCAGCCACATACACCGAGGTGAGTGCGTTCGAATCCAGCCTGGGCCTGTTGAACAATGACAACTGCAACAACAACAACAACAAAAAAAACAAAAAACAAAAAAACAGCTGGGCCTTGTGGCAGGCACCTGTAGTCCCAACTACTTGGGAGGCTGAGCAAGAGAATATCTTAAGCCCAAGAGTTTGAAGTTGCAGTGAGCTGTGACGCCACAGCACTCTACTGAGGGTGACATAGTGAGGCTCTGTCTCAAATAAATAAATAAATAAATAAATAAATAAAATTGTGGTGTGGTTGTGCTTATTTGTGAGTACACTCAAAGCCATGAGTTTTACTCTTCAAATGGGCGCATTTTTTAATGTGTGAATTCTATCTCAATAAAGCTGTTTAAAACAGAAAAAGGTTAAGATGTAGGTTTTAAGGAATTCACAGATGAGGGAGGACAAAGATGCAGACAGTTTTAGTCGCAACACCAGCAAGAACAGGTGGGGTAAGGTTGAGGACAGGTGTCTGAATTCTGGTGTGGAAGTAAGTTTTCTACAAGAGGCCATGTCAGTACAGTGTAACGGGAAGAGATGGGGGACACAAGATGGGATGGGATGAGCCTAGGGAGCTGGGAGAGGAAATCTCAGGAAGGCTTCCTGGAGCAGGAGGCATTGGGCTGAGTCCTGAAGAATGAATCAGGCAAGAAAGTAAGATACAGAGAAAGGGGAGAATGCCACAGGTGGAAGGGACACATTTAGAGAATATTCTGAGAAGCCTGGTGTGGGTGGAGCAGAGACAGAGAAGGGGTTTCTGCCTGGTACAGGGTAAGGGCAGCTCTCCCATCTGCCTCTATTTCCCTGTGTTCTCTCAAGTAAGCCCCTGTCCCTCTCTGGGCCTGGGTTCCAACCAAAGCCCTTCCACCTCGGAGGCTGTGTGTCTCTGGGGCTCAGGGTGAGGCAGGTGGATGGCAGATGGAATCAGGAGGAGATGGGCGATGTCAGGGTCAAGGTCTAGAGAGAGAGGGACTGAGGCCTCTGCCCAGCCTGGTGGAGCTGGATGATGCCTGCTGCCCATGGGCCATGTCCCCGTCACCCCCAGGCCTCCCCAGGAAACACAGCGCCTGAGGAGAAATCGAAACAGAAACACAGGTGTCTCTCCTTGGGCAGATTCCAAGAAAGAAAAGAAAGTGGCTTCTAGAGGAGAAAAGTCATGAGCTTTGAAGGGAGGAAGGAAACCCAAGCCGCGAGAGGAAGCGAAAGAAAAGGGTAGGTGTGAGAGAGAAGCAGGGGCCAGAGTGTGGGCCACCCCGGCATGGCCCACAGCCCACAGCCACCTCACCTGTCGGGGTCAGTGAACCTAACTAAGGTGGCTTTGAAGGGGCAGAGGAAGTGTTCGTGTGAAGGAGCAGACCCTGGTGACAGTCCCTGCTGGCTCTGTTCAGCCTCCCATCTTCTTAGTCCTGAGTTGTGTGGCTGTGGCATTTATGGTCCCTGAATTTGAGGCCACAGGATCTGGGTTCAGCTTTGGCCCTGCCATGTCTGAGTTGCAGTCCCTGAGCCTTTGTGTGCTCATGTATAAAATGAGGGTCACCATTACTGCTCTGTCTGTCATCAGCAAGTACCAAGTATTCACTTGGAGGAAGGCAGAGGAATATACATTTGGTTTACGATGCGGATCTAAGGGCGGGGCAGATCACAGGTGTGAGGTATTAACCTCTTGAATGGTTTCAGCAGTGTTTTTGCTTTTCCAGATCATCTTCCTGTTTGTTGCCTCATCTGAGTCTCACAGCACCAAGCGAGAGAGCCCAGGCTGGTGTTCTTAGACCCATCTGCTCAGAGATAAAACTGAGGCTCCGAGAAGCAGCAGCAGTTAGGAGAGCTGGGGTGGGTTCCTGGGGCCTGGACAGCACCTCCAGCCTCTTCTGCTTGCCGCTGGTCCTGTTGGCTCCCATGCTGGAGTCATGAGATTCTGTCATTTTTCACAGGCAGAAGACCACGCCCACGCCCCAAGTCAAACTTCCCTGTGTCACATGAAGGGTGTTCAGTCTGAGCAGGAAAGATTCACAAAGATGTCCTCAAATATTTGAAAGCCTCTTAAGTAGAAGCTGAACTAGGCCTGTTCTGTGCAGTCCCAAGAATAAGGACAATAGCCCTAGGAGGTGAAAGGAACATGGGGAAGGGACTTCAACTCATTGTGAGAAAGAACATTCTGATCTGATTGCAGATAGAAAAGGCTGCCTGAAGGGTAATGACCTCCGTATCACTGAGGGCGCTCAAGGACAGGTCTGAGCACCCCCAGTGACAGGGCTGTCACTTGGGACAGCTAATTCAGAGGTGATCCTAGCTGCCACTCTTGCTAGGGAAGCTGTCCTTGCACTGGAGGATGTCCAGCAGCCTGCCTGATCTCTACCCTACAGACCAGAAGCACCTCCAGCTGTGACAACCAAAAAGGCTTCCAGACATTGTCCGCTGGAGCAGAATTGCCCCTGATTGAGAACTACTGGCTTAAATACCTTTCGGATCCCCTGAGATCCTCTGATTCCATCTTTTCCACAAGGAACCACAAGAAGCATTGTCATTTTGGAGGCCCCATGTGGCTTGAATGATGCTCAGTGCACGCATCCTCTCATTTAAGGTCGAAACCTTCTCGGTTGGTCGCTATTCTTAGGTTTTCTGTCTGACTCATTGACCTTTCTCCAGCTCCTCCAGACTTCCCAGATTAAGTGTCACCTCTGCTGCAGGCCCTTCTGTCCCTTATCTCATCCACAGCTTCCCCCTTTTAAGTATTCTTGCTCCCTTAAATAGCACCGTGTCTGTGCACCTCCACGTCCGTTTTCCCACTGGATGTCAGGCTCCTGGAAGGCCAGCTGGCTCTTACTCAACTTTGGGTCTCCACATTGTAGGAACTTGACACACATGTACTGAGGGACAGAGGCAGAGATGTCAGCTCAGTGGTGTCAGCACACCCACCTGGCTCCGTAGCCCTTGCGTCCTCTGAATGCACCTTCAGGAAGCAGCCTGCTGCCTGGGGTGCCCCCAGCTCCTCTGTACACAAGTCTCTGACCCAGACACCAGCCAGTGATGAGGGAGGGGGCGCGGGGGCAGGACTCTGCCCTGTAGGAGGAAATGACCTGGATAGGGAGGTTACCACAGCCTTGTCCTCCAAACCCCACATACCCGAGCTGGTCTCTTTCTTCACAGCTGGGAGGAGGGCGCTTTGGGGGGAGTGAGGGGCATGGTCAGGCATGGGGCTGTCTTCTTGGGTTTCTTTTGTAAAGTGAAGAAGATTTGAACTACATTGGTGGTTTCCAAACCTTTGTGGGTGTTTTTATTTTGTTTTTAAGCAAAAGAACCCTCTGCTTCTAAAAGAAATACCCCACAATATCCTAACATGTAAAACCCATCCCCAAAGTGGCCCTGGGTCACCTCTCAGCCCCACAGCTGTTTGAAGCTCCCAGGTTTCTCCAGCTGCTGTGGCCTGTGATTTTGTAACCATCCAATGGTAAAATGAACCCCAATTTTGGCCCCTTAGGGTCTTGCAGGGCTGGGGGTGATAGCTGTGACATGGGTCATTCTGGAACATACTGAGATGGAAAATTCTGGTCATCTGAGCATTCTGTTTATTTCTGCGGGTCCCTGGGTAAACAGGAATTTACAGTACCCAGCAAAGATAAACTTACAGAACTCATTACCCCAGAAAGGGTTACAAACCAGGGACTTGAGTGCACTCTGGCAGGCCTTTCTGTATTTGGATGATAGAGCCCAGAGTGGGGACACCCTAGGTCTGGTCCCAGCCTGACAACAGGGGTCACCCCCCACCCCAAGAGAGCAGCCATCACAAGGCCAGAGCCTCGAAAAGCCTCACAGCATTTTCTCATCCCTTTGAAGTTTGCCATACATTCTTTTCCCTTTTTTACTGATTAAGAAACTGAAGCTCAGGGAGATGAAGTCTCTGGCAAGTGGTTGAAAACAGAGTTCTCAGCTCCACTCTCAGGACAATCCCACACCATCTGCCAAATGGTCAGAGCAAATCTGAGTTTGGTCTTCTAACCTGAAAACTGGGGTCTGCCTTCCTGGGAATGCACATGGGTTGAATGCTTGTTGTTCTGGGATCGACTTTGAGTTAGACACTGATAACAGAGACATGAATCAAGATACAGCTCTGGGACAAAGGGCCCAGAGTTCACTCTACCAAGCCACTGGTGCTGGAGCAAATGAAAAAGAGGGTTTCGCTGAGAGGGGGATGTCTGAGCCAGTCTGAAGGCCGAGTGGTCAGGTAACAGATGGTGACAGCAGGGAATAGCATTTCCCCCAGAGGGAAAATCTGGGCTAAGGGGAAGAGGTGTGAGGAACCATCTTGATAGATTCTTCCCACTAACTGCCAAGGGTACTGGTGGGTCATTAAAGAATGATGAGGAAAGAAAAGCGAGTGTCTCAGGATCAATACTTCAGAGAAGGAGCAAATTCCCTGGCTTCAGGGACCCTGGGGCTGACTATGGGGAATATTTCTGACATTTGTGAGAATCTCTGAAGCAGTTCTTGTTGGAGCTGGGAGAGCCCTTTAGGGATTATATTAGTTTCCTGTGGTTGCCATAATAAATGACCACAAACTGGGTGGCTTAAAATAACAGACATTTATTCACTCACAGTTCTGGAGGCCAGAAGTCTGAAATCAAGGTGACAGCAGGGCCACAACCATCTGAAGGCTCCGAGGGAGGATCCCTCCTTGCCTCTTCCAGGTGACTTCTAGAAGGTGGCTCCAGGAGTTCCTTAGCTTATGGCTACATCACTGTAATCTTTGTCCCTGTCTTCAAGTGGCCTTCTCTGTGTGTCTCAGATCTCCCGCTTGCTTTCCCTCATAAGGACACTTGTCACTGGGTATAAGTCCCCCCTGGAGAATCCAGGATAATCACATCTAGAGCTCCTTAACTATCCCTAAAAAGACTCTTTTTCCAAATAAGGTCACATTCACAGGTTCCAGGATGTAGACATACCTTTTAGGGGGCCACCATTCAAGTTACTACAGGGATCAACCATTCAATGACCTTATTTTGTAGTTGGCGGTACTGAGGCTCAGGTGACACAGAGATCCCCACTCTGTAACCACCATTGTCATCATAGCCCAACACACGTATCATTGAGTACAGGCCAGATGTTGTTCTGTGTTGCACATCTCTACAATCAGAGTTACCCCCACTCTACAGAGGAGGAAAGGGAGGCAGAGAAAGTTCTAGGAACCTGCCCAAGGTCACACAGCCAATCTATGGACCTGTGCTCTCCCTGGGGAGCTCCATATATCCAAAACAGTCCCGACACATAGGAATCAGTACACATTTGTGAACACCAGCAGTGGAGTGGTCCCCTGCACGGCTCTGAGACCTTAGGAGGCTAAAACAAGAGTCCATAGTTTGTCTGGGGAGACAAACACACACAAGATATTACATAGACTTGGGGGGAGAGGCCAGCCTATGAGTGCAGGGGGAAATTCTCTCAGGGAAGAGGCCTGAGTTAAAACACCTCTAAGGGCTCGGCGCCTTTGGCTCAACGGGCTAAGGCGCCAGCCACATACACCTGAGCTGGTGGGTTCGAATCCAGCCCAGGCCCGCCAAAGAACAATGATGGCTGCAACCAAAAAATGGCCGGGCATTGTGGCAGGCGCCTGTGGTCCCAGCTACTTGGGAGGCAGAGGCAGGAGACTCGCTTGAGCCCAGGAATTGGAGGTTGCTATGAGCTGTGATGCCACGGCACTCTACCCAGGGTGACAGCTTGAGGCTCTGTCTCAAAAAAATTAAAAAAATTAAAAAAAAATAAAATAAAACACCTCTAAGGAGGAATAAAAACCCTCAGAGGCAAAAGCTTGGGAAGGATGTTCCAGCCTGGTCAGGGAAGCAGGAATGAACCCTGACCTGGAGACCCAAGCAGTTTGGTTTTGCTGGCACCTAAAGGGAAAAGTGGTCAGGAATAAGGCTGAGAAATGGGCAGAGGACAGGCTGAGGCTCTGGACTTGATCCCAAAGGGACTAGGGAGCCACTGAGGATTTAATCAGGTGCTACATCAGTCAATTAGTGTATTTAGAAAGATTTCTCCAGCCTCAGTCTTGTCTTATGTCCTAGGCCAGGCCTAGTGAGGCCATGGGTGGGCAGGGTTATCTCTGCTGGGACTCCTCCTGCGGGTGACATTGGTCGTGCCCCCAAAGTTCATCTCAACTCCTTTGTCTGGCAGGTGTGGGATGAAACTGTCCTAAAAGGCTCTGAGAAATCTTGTAACAAAAACATCTCTTTGTTTTTGTTTAACCCAATGTTGCCCAATTTTTTTTTTTTGATATAATGTCTTTTTTTTTTTCTTTGAACACTGATGAACCCCCTTGTGAATGGAGAACACCAGAACTGACTTTGAGCAAAGCTGGTACAGAAGAAGCAGACCAGGAGCAAGAAGACCGGGTAGGTGTGACCTTTGCAAACGTACCTACCACTCCTCTCCGTTTCCTCCTCACTACCTTCTATGCAACAGTTGTCTTGTTATTGCAATGAGCACACGACCTCCACACAACAGGAATCTTGTGTTCTCACCCTGGGGTTCTTCTAATACCTAGCAGAGGGCCCTGAATGAATATATGAATGAAAGTTGGAAATGGGGCCTACTTCTCAAATGGAGTTATTATGAAATTGAGTAAGTGAATGCCTCTGAGATGAGTTTTATGTTTGTAAACATTAAAGCCCTGTTCACCTGTAAGGGACAGTTTCTTAACATGGTATTGTAAGGGACCTCACCCTCTAACCACTTGTCATGTGTCTGAAATCCCACAATTAGTCACTTGCTTGCCTTAGGTCAACGAAGGCCCCAGTGAAAATGTAAATGTTCAACCTAGTGGTGCCTCCCTGGAGCATCCCTGACAAGCCCTCTTGTCATCATTGTTAGCAATTTGTTCGCCAGATCAATCCAGTAGAAAATTGATTTGGATGGAATGACTCAGATCTGAGAGTGCCTGTGTGGGACAGGGGAATGTAGGGCATGAAATAATGTGGCTGGGCATTCTGGGGACCCCAGGGAGCATGGCTAACCACCATCACAACTCCAGCTGAACAGGCCTGGACCCTGTCTGCTACCTCCAAGGGCACGTGGGTGGGAGACTTGAAAGGCACCAGCCAAGGCTGTCCTTTATGGCTGGCGGTGACCTCTAGCCCATTTGCCAAGGGTGGCTGGTGGCACAGGTGGTCTGAGCTGCCCTCTGCAGGGAGCCCACCCCTACGTGTCCCCTCCTCTTGGACCACAGGGTGAGATGACAGACACCTCTCACAGGGGTCTTACTCAAAGGGGTTAGGAAGAAACATTGACTCTTGAGCAGAGCCAACAATTTCCTGCCCTAAGCAGCTCTGGCAGCTTGAAGGAGGAGGCAGATGGGGAAACTGAGGCTCTTCCTCCTCCATCAGGTCCTTGCTCAAATATAAACTCTCCAACCATCCAACTAAATCAGCACCTGGCGCCTCACATGACCCTGCTTCCCCCACCACCACCCCCAGCTCTAGAAAACCATCCTCATTATTTCTTCCAGGACATTTTGTCACCTTGTATATTTATGGACTTATTCATCACCTCTCACCCTAACTTGAATTGAAGGCCCACAAGAGCACAGACCCATGTTCAGCCAGTATCTAGCACATAGTAGGCATTTTATAAACTCATGTATGTGTCAAACACATGAAGGAAGTAAGAACTGGGGCCTGGAGAGGGAAAAGACTTTCCCAAGGTCATTTAAAAGTCAGTGAAGGATGAGCTTGAGAACCCGGGCCCCTGAACTCCCAGGCCAGGGCTCTTCCAGGCTGCGTCCCCAGAGTTACTGAGTGTACCCACCTTCCTCTGCACACATCTCCTCTAGTTACCACCCCAAAAAGAGGACAGTTACTCTGTGGGTCCTGGGCATGCACATCTACCATCTTTAGGCAATTATTTTCAGGGCTCTAACAATCTTTTTCTGCACAGGGTCAGATACTAACTTTTTGAGGCTTCATAGACCAGTAAGGTCTCTGTCACTCCTACTCCATTCTGTTACAGCAAAAAAATAATAGCCAGAGACAATATGTAAATGAATTGGCTGTGTTCCAATAAAACTTCATTAACAAAAACAGGTGCTGGCCAGATTTAGCAAATCAAAATTCAGGAAATTTGAAATTTAGCGTTTTGTGTTTTATCTGTAACCAAGAGGAAAGACCTTCTAAGTCCCCAGCCCCAGATCTTTCCAGGGGCTGCCCAGTGCTTCCATGTATGAAGTTGTGTTGCTGTTGACCTCTTGGGTTCCTGTGTGAGTGTGCATGCGTTCACACACACACACACAAACAAGATCTGAAGCTGAGGCCCCAGAGCATCAGTTTTAGGGATCAGGATCTTGGCTCACATGTCACCAGAACTTGGCAGCAGATTAGGTGCTGGGAGATGGTGGCTTGATTGATGGGTTCATTTTGACCAAGGTTTCCCAACCACAGCACTGTGGACATTTAGGGCCGAATGATTCTGTTTTGTGTCTATCCTATGCATTGTAGCATGTTTAGCAGCATCCCTGATCTGTACCCATGAGATGCTGGTGTCACTGGGCAGTTGTATGAAACAACCAGAAACATCTCCAGACGTTGCAAGAGTCCGCTGGGAGGCAAAATTGCCTCCAACTGAGACCTGCTGATTGCGATCACCTGAGGTTTGAACTTCCTCAAGGGGTTCATCCTCCCCACCAAAAGCCCAAGAACCTCCTCAAGCCTTTGGCAGAAACAGTCTGGCATCTGGAGCAGTACCAGGAGCTATGTGGGAAATCCCAAAACTCAGAAGTGAGGGTTTGTCTTGGCCAAGCCATGATAAAAATCTCTGTGACCCTAGGATAAAACACCAGCCAGGTAGCTGTGTTATACAGGCAGAAAATGACACTTGGAGCCAGAGATTCCCTGAATCTGCCTGTGCCTCAGATCATCCGAGGAGCATGTTCCTGTCTTCATGGACCCAAATGGTCCTGGAAACTGTCTTTCCCCTATTTCTTTCTTAGCTTGCTCAGTTCTATCCTCCAAGCAGGTGTGTGGGGCCAATTCCTGAAGGCCCCTCAGAGGGAATTAAGTGGAGAGAACTGGGGGGCCCAGGGCTGCCAGCAGAGGAGATGGTTTGGAGAGAGGACATGGGGTGCGTGAAGCCTGCCACGTGGGTGGCTGACTTCTTTGCGTCAGGCTGGTCTGGTGGAGACAATGATCTCACCTGCTTGGAAGAGCCCTGGCGGCTGCTTAGATTTGGGTTTGGGGGAGGGGTCCCAAGGGCCAGACAGAGAGGAGTTTGGGAGCTGAGAACACCTCCCCCCCCTAGACTGGCTGCAGCCCAGTGTGGCTGCCTGTGGTCTGGCCCAGGAACAGGGGACAGACCTCCCCCATGGCTGGCACCCGCTCAGCGGCCTCTTCCCAGCCACGGCAGGGAAAGCGAGAGGGGCTGGCGGGGAAAGCGAGAGGGGCTGACGTGGGGCTGACCTCACACTCACTGCCCCCTCCACCAATGCCTCCCTCAGGGGTCCCTGCTGCTGGGAAGCAGGACCTCCCGGGGGCTCTGGGGGATGGGGAGGTGAACTGAGTAGGGGACACTGAGTCCCTCGCCATGCCGGGAGCTGGGGTCGTGGAGACACTCCAGTACCTCCTCTGTGGCCTCCAAGAGACAGGAGGTTTCCCTCAGGAGAATAGAAATAATCAAGAATGGATGGCCCTTATGGGCAGGGCAGGGGGTAGGAAAGAGCAGGGGGGGTGCACAAATAATTAGACTCCGCCTGCCTGGACTACTCACCCCATGTAGTGGGCATATGGCAGGCATGTGACAGACGAGGAAACTGAGGCCCAGGGAATTTAAGAAAATTGCCTAGCCTCCCACAGGTGAAAGACAAATCCAGGACTCAAATGCAGGCGTGTCAGAGCCTGGACCTGTGCTGGAGGCTCTACATCAGCTCCTGTCAGACCCTGAGGATCGCACTCAAATGCAGATTGTAGTTATTCAGGTCTTGATGTGGGGTCAAGATACCGTATTTCTGGCTCGGCACCTGTGGCTCAATGGGCTAAGGCGCCAGCCACGTACACCTGAGCTGGCGGGTTCGAATCCAGCCTGGGCCCACCAAACAACGATGGCTGCAACCAAAAAATGGCCGGGCATTGTGGCGGGTGCCTGTAGTCCCAGCTACTTGAGAGGCGGAGGCAGGAGACGCTTGAGCCTAGGAATTAGAGGTTGCTGTGAGCTGTGATGCCACGGCATTCTACCCAGGGTGACAGCTTGAGGCTCTGTCTCAGTAAAAAAAAAAAAAAAAAAAAGATACCGTATTTCTAAGATCCCAGGAGTGTGGACATGGCCGATCTGTGCCCTGCTCGTTTTACGCAATGTTAACACAGTCAAGTGCCTGGCGTGGGCCTTTAAATAAACAGGATTTACCTGGG
>CAUYRH010001411.1:0-10236 GCA_963574655.1 Perodicticus potto
AAAAAAAAAAAAAGAAAGAAATGTAGTGCAATAGTTTTTATAGACTATTAAAAGGCTGCAAATGCAGAATCAAATTCACAGTCAGAGTATAATTAATTCCTATGTTAACACAAAGGTTAAAGTGGAATTTGAGGGCAAAACAAGATGGAATATTATGTAAAAATAAATGTCACAGTCTACAGAGAAGCTGTAACAGCCATAAAAACTAGTGCACCATAAAATATAGCAACAAAATAAGTATGTAATGTAAAAACTATTAGAAATATAGGAACTTGATTAGATGTTTAATCACACTTGGTGTGTTTTAGTACTGAGTTTTCTGAGTATTTTTCACTTTTTTTTTTTTTAGAGACAGAGTCTCACTTTATCACCCTCGGTAGAGTGCTGTGGTATCACAACTCATAGCAACCTCCAACTCCTGGGCTTAGGCGATTGTCTTGCCTTAGCCTCCCAAGTATCTGGGACTACAGGTGCCTGTCACAACACCTGGCTATTTTTTTGTTGCAGTTTGGCCGGGGTCGAGTTCAAACTGGCCAACCTCAGTCTATGGGGCCGGCGCCCTACCCACTGAACCACAGGCACTGCCTGTATTTTTCACTTTAAATAAATAATAAGGAAAAAAGAATATTGGTATTGATAAAGAGAGTGGAAATGTTTAATTTAATAAAGGACTTTGTCCTGGATACTGCCAAGGAGCAGGCTCGGTGCCTGTGGCTCAAGCAGCTAAGGCGCCAGTCATATATACCTGAGCTGGCGGGTTCGAATCCAGCCCAGGCCCGCCAAAGAACAATGATGGCTGCAACCAAAAATACCAAGGAGCAAGGTTCTTTGGCAAAAAGAAATCATTATTAAATTCCCCAGGCTAAAGACTATCAAGCCCTAGTTTCTAACCATATTCTATCAAGATCAGAAATTTTTTGTCACCAAAAAAACGACCAAAAGAAATAAGCCCCTAGGAAACTTATTTAGACAAGAACATGAGGCACCTCTTCTCAAGCTTTATTAGTTCTTCTGTGGCCAAGCAGACATGTGGGAATAAGGTTATATGATTTGTTCCGTAAGGACTGATGTAGGGTGAAACTGAAGCCTCAGAGACAAGACCAGGGTGAATCTAGGGTGCCAGCTGACTCAAGCGTCAGACCTATAGTTGGGTGTTCACAGAAGTGACTGTGCTCTTCACCAAGATGCTTACGTCAGAAGCAGCACAGCATCCTTATGACACTCTACCTATCGTGGGCAGCAGGCTTTCGGGCCCTATCCTGAGAGTCCTCACCCCAACTTCACTGCCCACTAGTCACTCCTCCTCTCTTGACCTCAGTGTTCCCATCTGTGAAATAAGGAAGTCTGGTCTACTTCATTCCAAAGAACTCCGGGATGTTATGCATTGTTTAAAAATATGTTCATATACTTTATTAAAATAGTCTTTTCTGAGTACCCTAAGGGTACTCATTTCAGACCACAAGGACTTCTCAGTTGGTCCCAATGCAAAGTGATGAGTGTTAGAATAGAATGGGAGCAACTCTGAGCAGAGATTCCAACATTCCCATGGGAAGTGGAAGTGGGGGACAAGGAAGGCTTCCTGACGGATGTGGATCTTCTCTGTGTATACTTCCATGGGATTTTTACCTCCTCTTCCCACATTCTGCCTCCCCTCTGAGTACCTAGAACAGCTCTGGGCTCTGGTAGCATTAATTAATAATGACTAAAGTCCCTTTATACCTCTCTGCATCATTACCCAGAATTCACCCCCTGGACTCCATCCCACAGAAGCAAATAAAACCTTGACCCCAGAGTCCCATTGCAGAATGTTCTAACTCCTGGATCTGCCACAGCATTCTTAAAGACCATGAAATTCTTGCTACTGATTCTTATCGTATTTTTGGTCCTGTTCCAGATGTTCCCAGGTAAACAGAACCAAGGAAGAAGGAGAAAAGATCTAGGGTGGGGAACTGCCCATGGAAGGTTTAATATGTTTTTCTCCATGGAGACAGGCTTTGCAGGGGTGGCTGAAATCTGTTTAACCTTATCAGCATGCTTTCTTCCCAGGACAAACCCAAGGCCCCATATTGGGGGAATATATCTGGCCAGGATCCCTAGAGCCATGGAGTAGGGCAGGATGTCTTTTGAGAAGTCCCTTTCCATATTCAGCTGTAACTTCAGCATCCAAAATTGCCCTTGGTACTTTGCACAAATGTCCCCATGACCCAACAGAGGGGCTGCCTGACTTCAGCTGTTTTTCCAATCTCTACCAAATTGTGAGTCTTGTGGCCTTTCTTAGACACTTCATGAAGTCCTTGTTCTCCTTTTCTGGGATGAAATTATCTGAAAAGCAATTGTGTAGAAGAAAGTACAAGGCTGTCTGCTTCTTTTCAACCATGAAAGTCTGTGATTTTGTTAATAATTTATAATGAGATTTTGCAAACAAATGCTTATGAGAGCCTGAGTAATTTTTAGACAAGGCACCATTCTTCTCTTCTGTCTGAATTTTTTTCTGTGTATATATAAATTCACATAAATATGTATATACCTATTTGTTTAACCAAAAAAAGGTAACTATACATTACTCCAATGTTCTTAATTCAGAACTATATGCTAAACATCTTCCTTATCAGCACATAAAAACCTGCCTCATTGCTTCTGGAAGTCATATACTATTCCATCATATGGATAGATTATAATTTATATATCAAATTGTCATTGGTGTTGAAAAGCAATCTTTCTAGATCTTTGATAAGACAAAACTGCAACTAACTTTCTTCACATATATTTTTGCATATTTGGACAAATATTTCTAAATAAGGTCCTAAACTTCAACTTGTTAGGTAATTTTTTCTTTTTCTTTCTTTTTTTTTTTTTTTTTTTTTTTTTTTTGCTGTTTTTGGCCGGAGCTAGGTTTGAACCCGCTACCTCTGGCATATAGGGCCAGCACCCTACTCCTTTGAGCCACAGGCACCACCCTTGTTAGGTAATTTTATAGTCTTGTTTTTAGGAATACGTTTTCTAAGTCTCCTTTGAGTCATACATCGCTAGAAGAAATCATTTGCCTTCCCAGGTGAAAAACAAAAAGGAAGCTTTAAAAAACCCAAGCTAACATTCTTTATGCAACCCAAGAAAAATCTTAGTTATGTAACTTCTCAGCTATAACAATGATATGAAACAAAAAATAAATATCTCAAATAATGAGGGAAAAGAACTTTGAAACTAGAATTTTATGCCCAGCTACACTAGTATTCAAATATAAGAGCATAATGAAAATATTCTCAAGTATAGAAGGACTCGAATGTTTGCCACATAAAGACCCACTTTGAAAACACTCTTGGAGGAAGAACTCAAGTGAAAAACTGAAAAACAAATCCAGAAGGATGTTGAAAATAATATGAAAGGTAAGAATTAACAATTACTTGTAATTTTATGGTGAGTTTAAAAACTAGACTAGAAAGAGAGAGAAAATGTGCACCGGAATGGCCCATAAATTTTAATAATCAACATGGTTAGGGAGGGAATGGCCAAAGCCCAGTGGAGAGAAAGCTGAGGACTATAAAAGCACTGGTGAAGTACTTCCCTTGTTGAGAAGTAAAATATAATTATGGACAATTTTTTTTAAATCAATAAGGATAGATTATCATGGACATGAGCTTTGTAAGATTGCTTATAGCATAAGAATAAAAATAAAATGAGTACCTTTTAAACCAGGTGAGGGGGCTCAGTGCCTGTGGCTCAACAGGCTGAGGCGCCAGCCACATACACCTGAGCTAGCAGGTTCGAATCCAGCCCAGGCCTGCCAGACAATAATGACGGCTGCAACCAAAAAATGACCGGGCGTTGTGGCGGGCGCCTGTAGTCCCTGCTACTTGGGAGGTGGAGGCAAGAGACTCGCTTGAGCCCAGGAATTGGAGGTTGCTGTGAGCTGTGATGCCATAGCACTCTATCCAGGGTGACAGCTTGAGGCTCTGTCTATAAAATAAAATAAAATAAACCAGGTGAGGGAACCCTTAAAAAAACTACAATAAGTAGAAAATACAAAATAAGGTAGTGGGTGGCACCTGGGGCTCAGTAGGAAGGGCACCAGCCCCATATACTGAGGGTGGCGGGTTCAAACCTGGCCCTGGCCAAACTGCAACAAAAAAAATAGTCAAGCGTTGTGGCGGGCACCTGTAGTCCCAGCTACTCGGGAGGCTGAGGGAAGAGAATCTCCTAAGCCCAAGAGCTGGAGGTTGTTATGAGCTGTGATGCCATGCCACTCTACCAAGGGTGACGAAGTGAGGCTCTGTCTCTAAAATAATAATAATAACAATAATAATAATAATAAGGTAGCAGCAATAAGCCCAAATATACTTTTAATTACAACAAATGTAAGTGGGATAAACTCAATAAATACTCTCTCAAATGAGACAAAGAAAGCTCAAATAATTGTTACCTAAAAGACAGACACACCTAGTATTAAAAGTCATGGAAAAATTAAAATAATGAAGTTCCACACTAGGCAAATATAACTTTAAAGAGATTTGGAGTAGCAATCTTAATATGTGACAGAGAAGAATTCATGACAAAATGTGTAATAATTGATAGAGAGGTGGGTTATTTATTGTCAAGGAAACAAGGAAGTTACAAGAATGTATTAGCACCTATAATTTCAGCTTCCAAATTTGCAGAACAATAAAATAGATTTTCTCTAAAAGAAAATAAAGAAAAATAGCAGAATTTGGAGATCTTTAACCCAAATTTTAACACTTGATTAAAAATAACACATTGACAGCCAAGCATGGTAGTTCACACCTGTAATCCCAGTATTATGGGAGGCCAAGGCAGAAGCATCACCTTAGGTCAAGAGTTTAAGACCAATTTGGGCAACATAGTGAGCTCCCATCTCTATAAAAAAATTTTAAAAATTAGCTAGCTACTAGGGAGGCTGAGGTGAGAAGATTACTTGAGCCCAAGAGTTGGAGGTTGCAGTGAGCTATGATTGTAACACAGCTATGATTTGTTACTCCAGCCTGGGTAACAAAGTGAGACCTTGTCTCTAAAAGAAAAATAAAAGGGTAACACTTTATAGAGATGAACAATGTATTGAATAAGTTTGAATTTATGAGATACATATTTATATCAGGATATTTCAAAGACCAACAGAGAATAAGGATTATTTTTGAACATAGATAGACATTTATAAAAATATCCCACATTTTAGACCATGAAGAAAACTTCATTAAAGAGTAGCATACAGATTGTATTCCCCAACATAATCAATAAAATTAGAAATTAATAATAAAAGAATGACAAAGAACTCACATATTGAGAAGCCAAAGAGCAAGTTACTAAATAAACTTTGACCTCAATAATCAGTCACATTTACTAGGAAGCCAATCATGTGGATGAGCCCAGAGCTAAATGGTGACCATAATAGGAGGGCAGTATAAAGTTATACAGCAAAGGTCATGGCTCCCAGAAGAGGTTAAAAAAAATTGGACCCTCTTTTGCAATTAGCCTACCATGTGGTATTGGAAGTCAGGACAGGACTACCATAGAAAGGAAGAGGAACATGAATGACTGGGAGAGGTCAAAAAGAGGTCTTCGAGTGCTGGTTACATGAGTAGTTTTCTCTAAGATGATTCATTCAGCCGTACGCCCACAATTAGTGAACATTTCTGGAAGTATGCTATACTTTAATTAAAAATTAACTTTAAAAACTCAAGTGTAGGTTTGTTACTTACAGCTTCTAGACTTGTATTTTGCAAATACAAACTTCTGATAAAGTTGAATTACCTTCCAGCTGTTCTTTAGTCCTGTTTTCTCAGCATTCATTCTGATTTGTGAATTTTCTTTTTCATTTAAAATAATACGTGGGCTCAGCCCCTGTAGCTCAAGCAGCTGAAGCGCCAGCCACATACATCATAGCTGGCGTGTTTGAATCCAGCCCAAGCCTGCCAAACAACAATGACAACTACAACCAAAAAAATAAAAATCGCTGGGCATTGTGGCTGGTGCCTGTAGTCCCAGCTACTTGGGAGACAAGAGAATCACTTAAGCCCAGGAGTTGGAGGTTGCTGTGAGCTGTGATGCTACAGCACTCTAACCAGGGCGACAGCATGAAGCTCTGCCTCAAATTAATTAATTAATTAATTAAATTTAATGATATGTGGTATCACTGAAGTTATATAAGGTAGCAAATTTCAGCCATTGTTAGTTAAGCACTGAATCAAGTTCCCGAATGCATTTTTTAAAACTCTATTTATGGGGCAGCGCCTGTGGCTCAAAGGAGTAGGGCGTTGGCAGAGGTGGCAGGTTCAAACCCAGCCCCTGCCAAAAACTGCAAAGAAAAAACTCTATTTATGACCTTTGGGAACTTTTAAGATTAATAATATAACATCAAAGCATGATAAAATGGACAATTATTTCAAGGACATTTCTCTATTTTATTTTTTTCTTAATTAAAGTATGTGTCATTAGGAAACACTATTTAGATTCACTTAACAATCAGCAATTAGATTTTGACAGATGCTGTTGAGTCCCTAAGTGATGGTGCCACTAAAAGTAAAAATTGTCAATTGCCTGTACTTAATCCCATGAAACTTGGTAAATTCTATACTTTTATGTTTTATGTGAAGTGACCAATAAGCCTTTCCCAATAATTAGTCAAAAGCAAAAAACAGATTTCTATTCGTGGGATATTTCATTCTTAAACTAAAGAATGTTAAGATTCAGATGGAACCACAAAAGACTTCGAACAGCAAAAACAATCTTGAGCAAAAATAACAAAACTGCTGGCATCGCACTACCTGACTTCGGAACATACTAAAATTTATAGTAACCAAATAGCATGGTACTGGCATAAAAACAGACACATAGACCAATGGGACAGTATAGAAAGCCCAGAAATAAACTCACTCATCTACAGCCACCTGGGTTTTGACAAAGATGTCAAGTACACACGAAGAGAAAAGGACAGCCTTTTCATCAATGGTGCTGGGAAAACTGGATGTGCATATGCAGAAAAATTAAACGAGAGCCTCATCTCTCATCATATATAAAAATTAACTTCGAGTGGATTAAAGACTTAAAGGTAAGATCTGGAACTATGACGCTACTAGAAGAAAACATAGAGGAAAAGATCCATGGTGTTGGTCTAGGCAATGACTTTTTTTTTTTTTGATAAAACCTCAGAAGCACAGGCAACGTAAGCAAATATAAACAAATGGGATTGTATCTAACTGAAAAGCTTCCTCACAGCAAAGCAAAGAGACAGCCTAAAGAATGGGAGACGATATTTGCAAAACGTACATCTGATAAAGGGCTAGTATCCAAAATATAAAAGGAACTCAAACAACTCAACAACAACAACAAAAAATAACCCAGTTAAAAATAGGCAAAAGACAAGAACAAACATCTCTCAAAAGAAGACGTATGAATGGGGCGGCGCCTGTGACTCAAAGGAGTAAGGCATCAGCCCCATACGCCAGAGGTGATGGGTTCAAACCCAGCCCTGGCCAAAAACTGCAAAAAAAAAAAGTCATATGAATAGCCAGCAGATATAGGGGAAAATGCTCAAAATCACTAATTACCAGGGAAATGCAAGTCAAAACTGCTATAGGATATCATCTCACTCCCGTCAGAATAACTATTATTAAAATATCAAAAGAAAAGTCTTGGGAAGAATGTGGAGAAAGGGGAACACTTACACACTGGTTAGAATGTACTTTGCTACAGCCATTATGGAAAACAGTATGGGGGTTCCTCAATACATTCAAAATATAATTACCTTAAGATCCAATAATCCCATTACTAGGATATATAATCAGTACATTGAAGAGATATCTGCATTTCCATGTTTATTGCAGCAAAATTCACAATAGCCATGTTATGGAACCAATCTAGGTATTCACCAACAAATAAATGGATAAAGAAAATCACATATATATATATACACACACACAATGTAATACTATTCAGTCATTCAAAAAGAATGAAAGAATGAATTTCAAAGAATGAAATGGATAAAGAAAATCATATATATATATGTATATGTATAATATACACAATGTAATACTATTCGGTCATTCAAAAAGAATGAAATCTTGTCATTTGAAACCACATGGATGAACCTGGACAATGTTATATTAAGTGATAATCTAGGCACAGAAAGAGACATAAGACATTATCTCACTCACATGTGGAATCTAAAAAGTTATTCTCATAGAAGTAGAGAGTAGAATACTGACGACCAGAGGATGAGGAGGTTACACAGAAGAAGAGGAAGGTGAGACATTGGTCAACAGGGATAGAGCTATGGTTAGGAGGAAAAAGTTCTGGTGGTCTATTGCATAGTACGAGGACTAGATTTAACAATAATGTATATTTCAAAATAGTTAGGAGACATTTTTGAATGTTCTCATTGCAAAGAAATAATAAATGTTTAATGTGTTGGTTATACGAATTTCTCCAATTTGATCATTACACAATTTGCATATATATTTAAACACCATATTGTGCCCCATAAATGTATAAACTTCATAAATTTTTTAAAAATGATTTTTATCTCTAGGACAATGACTCTCAGTGTGGTTCTCCCAACCAGCAGCATCAGCATTACCTAGGAATCTGTAAAAAGTACAAATTTTTAAGCCACATGAATCCAAAACTCTTGTGGGACCCAGCAATCTGTGTTTTAACAACCCAAGAGTGAGAACCAGCAAATAATCTGCTACAGTGATGCTTCTATGCTCACTAGCTAAAGCACTCATTTGGTTTCTTTGCTGCCTTATAGAGGAATCGTTTTTTAAAACACTCTGTTGAGGTATGATTGAGATGCAAAAAAATACATATTTAGGCTCGGCGCCTGTGGCTCAATGGGCTAAGACGCCAGCCACGTACACCTGAGCTGGCGGGTTCGAATCCAGCCTGGGCCCGCCAGACAACAATGACGGCTGCAACCAAAAAATGGCTGGGCGTTGTGGTGGGCCCCTGTAGTCCCAGCTACTTGGGAGGCAGTGGCAGGAGAATCGCTTGAGCCCAGGAATTGGAGATTGCTGTGAGCTGTGATGTCACAGCACTCTATCCAGGGTGACAGCTTGAGGCTCTGTCTCAAAAAAATACATATTTAACGTATGCAATTTGATGAGTGTGCAGATAAGTACACACCCATGAAACCATCATCACCATGATCTATTCCACAAATCTGTCCATCATCTCTAAAAGCTTCCTCCTGCCTAGAGCAATTGTAGATCCAATAAGCTGAAATTCCTATACTTGTCGTATAGCAAATGTAAGTAACTTAGCTAAGGTGGAATTAGACCTAATTAGCCTACAGCTAATTTCACAAAATCACGCAGCTTACTCCCCCAATAACTCCAGTTCCTGCTGGCTAACAAATTCCTTTGATATCGATGGTAAGATACTTAGAAATATGGTATATATACCAAACTGTGATTTGGTTGTATTATTTCTCTTAATGATCACAGAGTTGTTGTGAAGGTTACAAATACAATGGAGCTAATTGATAAGACTATGAGCTTTGATGTCTTGAGTTAGTTACCTTTCCTTACTCTTTTCAGTCTCCAGGGGTGGAAAATCTTGCTGGATCTTAAAAGGACATTGCAGGCAAAACTGCAAACCTAGTGAACAGGTGAAAAAGCCCTGTAAAAATGGTGATTATTGCTGCACGCCAAGCAAGACAGATTCTCAACCATACAGATCACTTCAAGCACCTACCAAGAAAATCCAAACTTTTAATAATGGTTTGAGAGAAAATATCCGAAATTTACCACTAATCGTCATTCACGACAATGAGAATTTAGGGTGAAGCAGGAAAAAACTGGGGACTTCTTGGACAAGGGATTTTCAACTCTGGTAACTCCTCCATGGATTCATTAAAGCGCAGGACCGCCTTTCTTCTGTCACTCATCTCTGTCCTCACAGGGCTTGACTAAGACCTTGAGGTTCCCAAAGCACTAAAAATACCATGATGTTGGCTCAGCGCCTGTGGCTCAACGGGCTAAGGCGCCAGCCACATACACCTGAGCTGGTGGGTTCAAATCCAGCCGGGGCCCGCCAAACAACAATGGTGGCTGCAACCAAAAAATGGCCGGGCGTTGTGGCAGGCGCCTGTAGTCCCAGCTACTTGGGAGGGAGGCAGAGGCAGGAGACTCGCTTGAGCCCAGGAATTGGAGGTTGCTGTGAGCTGTGATGCCACAGCACTCTATCCAGGGTGACAGCTTGAGGCTCTGTCTCAAAAAAAAAAAAAAA
>CAUYRH010001412.1:0-48431 GCA_963574655.1 Perodicticus potto
CATCACAGCTCACAGCAACCTCCAATTCCTGGGCTCAAGCGAGTCTCCTGCCTCCGCCTCCCAAGTAGCTGGGACTACAGGCGCCCGCCACAACGCCCGGCCATTTTTTTGGTTGCAGCCGTCGTTGTTGTTTGGCGGGCCCGGGGCTGGATTCGAACCCGCCAGCTCAGGTGTACGTGGCTGGCGCCTTAGCCCGCTGAGCCACAGGCGACGAGCCGGAATGGACTTTTCTTAAAAAATACAGAGTGGAAAGTTTTATTTTGGTCTGGAGATGCAGTATCTGATATTTCAATTCAATTTCCATTACTGTGTGATCCTAACCTCACCGTGCCTCAATTTTCTCATTTGTAAAAAAAAAATAATGACTGGTACCGACCTTGGATTCAAAGCAGGGTGAGTGTGACATACTCGGGAAGCAGCTCCTAGGTGTCAGCTGTCATCACCAGCTAGTGAAGAGAGATCCATCAGGCTCGAAATGCTGGGATAGAATTTGTCCAATTTAACGTAATTTTAACTAAAACAAAAAATGTGTAATTCCTCAAACACGATGGAGATTTATTTCTCACTCACGTAAAGCGTAAGATGTGTGTTAACCATCAGTAGACAATTGCCCTTACATGGTAATTCAAGGACTGAGGCTTCTTCCATATTTGGGGTCTACCATCTTTAATGTGAGGTTTTCAAGGTTACATGGGACAGAGACAATTACCACTGGGCAAAAGCTGAGAAACGACCAAGAAGCACTTTTCTTAAACATCTCAGCCTAGCGGTGGCACACATCACTTCTAGCAAGAACTGGCCACATGGCCACACTTGGGGCGAGGCCGGGGACATGTCCTCCCTGGCTAGCCAGCTACATCCTCACAATATGGAACACCTTTGAGTAGAAGAGGAGCGTGAATAGACAGGTGGATGGCCATGTTTGCAGGGGTATAAATGAAGGTTCTGTTTATTATTGCAACCATTTTCCCCTGAATTGTTAATTCAGTAAAGCAACACAGAAATGTTTACTTGGCTGTCCCTACCTCTTCATTTAATGAAAAAAGACAGTACTTTAATTATCAAGAAATTTTTTCAGAGGCGTGACTTCCAATCATGTGGTCTCCTTGATGAGATGTTTGTGAGTTGGCTCTTGGCTGCTTGTACCACACCGTTCCTCACTTCTCAGCTACAGATTTATCCACCTTGACAGTTGTTTATTCAGAAAGGAACTTGAGGAGTGCATAGGTAAATATGAGATTGCAAATGAAAAGTACTGGAATTTCATTGGCTTTGTGTGTTTTTATTTAAGGACTTAGGGGAGAAAAAGACACAGGAAGAACTGGACGATTATGAACTGACTTTGAACAGCGTCAAGCAAGAGTTCCAAATAGCTTTTCTTTGGTTATATTTTTTGTCCTGGATTACTTGTCTAATTACATTATCTTTCAATTTTGCCCATGTTGACACAGCAAAACCAACAGGTGACACAAGCTGAAATTGCAGAGGTTGAAAGAACACAGCCCTTCAAAGCTAAATTTTAATAAACAATACAATGTTATACAGATTATTTATCACTGGCACATTCTTTTTAAATCCAGAGTTGATTCTAACATTCTACCTACCAAGTGGAATGCAGAATATTGGGGGGGAAATCTAGCATTTTTATATTAAATTCAGTAAGAAACTCACATTCTTTGCAATAGAAAAATAAAGAGCTTTGTCATTATTAACTCAGCAGTTGCACTATGTTTCATTCTTTTTCAGAGACAGGGTCTCACTTTTTAGTTGAGGCTGGAGTGCAGTGGTATGCAGCCTCAAACTCCTGGGCTCAAGTAATTCTGCTCCACCATGCCTGGCTAATTTTTTAATTCTTTTTTTTAGAGACAGGATCTCTTGTGTTATGTTGCCTAGGTTGGTCTCAAACTCTTGGGCTTAAGTGATCCTCCTGCCTGAGCCTCCCAAGGTGCTGAGATTACAGGTGTGAGCCACCATGCCTAAGTGCATTACATTTTAGTTCTTCTACTTAAGGCATTTAAAGTGTCACTTTCATTTAAGCGGGACTGGCACTCTTTTACCATAGTGTGGGTACTTGCCCAAGATTTGGGTAATAAATACGACATTCTGTTTAGCAAATATGGATGCAGGTTTATCCTAATCTTTCAATAATGGAGAAATAACAGTAATTCCTCTCTAGTCACACAAAAGAGAGGAAAAAAGTATAAGTGCAGTGTTCAGATAATCTAAAATCCTTATTTTAGTCCCTGTTTTATTCTGTTATGATATCCCTTTCTGCAAACAACAAAAATGAGGCACCAGAGGATAAGTTGAAGATTCATTTGTTTTCCTGTCTCTTGTCTTTTCCTTTCATCCTTTCTTGGGTGAGATGATTAATAAGATGGTCAAAAACAGTGAAAAAGGAAGAAAAAAGGTAGTGAGTGAAGAGTCAAGGTAGATCAGCCCTTGAATAACTGAGAAATGACGGCATACCCACTTTATCTTCATGTTCTTGCCCCCTTTAAATCTTAGACTTAAGAGGTTCAAGTTGGTAACTCAGGTAGGGGGCACAGCCTTCAGGGGACTCTTGATGGAAAAACCACCTGTGATACTCAACTGTGGAAAATTTAGCTTGAAGGCTTAATCCAAAATGAGGATATTTGTCATCTGTAAACAAATACTGTTATTGGGTTTAAGAGTGCTCTCTTTTTCTGTGCTTATTTAATTATCAGAAGTTAGCTTTTGGCATCAGAAGGTACATAACAGATACTTAATACTTCCTCATTTATTCTTAGAATTACAGTAGTAAAAGGATTTTTTAAAATTAGACCATACACAGTAAGAGAGTATTTTCACTGTAACAAGTGATATATTCTGTGAAGGTTTTTTCTAATATTATTAACTGGGCATGGTTGTAGTTTATGGCTGAGATAGAATACCCTTTAAAATACATCTCATAGATTTAGACTTTGTTGTTTGGGGGGCCCTTCCATGAGATCCCTTTTCAAATAAAATGCTCAAGGAAATGAAAATGCTGTTAAGGACCAATTTATGAACTACTGTATGGCAAGGAGTTATATTCTTAATGAACAAATTTGCCACTGTGTTACTTTATAGCAAACCATCTGAAATTAATTGCTCTGCAATTTCACTGTAGCTTTATTCATTATAGAATACAGTATATGCTGGGCTTAACTTGGACCTCGTTTAAGAGAGTGCAATGAACGAGGCACAGAAGAGTTCCTTTCCTAGGTGGGGCCACTTTCCTGGAGCTCAGCCACAGGGACCCCAGAGACACAGTATGGGGAATTATAAGTAGTATGTCATTTAAATATTTCCAAGCCCCACATTTCCTATCTCAAAAATTGTAAAAAACAAAACAAAATAACAACAACAAAAGAGTCATTTTTTGACTAGTACAGATATTGTTAGCAGGCTCCCTGAGTTGTGAACTTGAGACGCCAAGCAGTGAAGGACTAGTTCTGTGTCTGAGTCTGTTGGTCTTGGAGGGTGACTTTACCACAGCCTGCTCCCTCGAGCAGAAAGGAGAACCCCCAAAAATGCACAGTCATGGTTTTATGAGTTAGCATCATGTTACCTGAGGAGTCAGCCAGCAGCAAAGATTTACTAGACTTTCTCTGTCTCTCTCTCTTTTTTAAATCTTGGTGAAGGAGAGAAAGAAATTAGGATGCCATGGAACTTAATCTGGACAGATGTAAACTGTTGTTTTGACCTTCTTTTGCTTCGGGGGCACTCAAATTACTTAATAGTGTTGAGCACCCTAAAGGCAGTTACCTGTAGTTGTAGATAAATTGAACAATCGAAGTGGCATATAAGGAGAACATTTGTAAAGAAAGTGACTGTGAAGTCAAACCTATCTATTGGGGTTAATATAACCCATTCAGACTTAGCATCTTTCTAAAAGATGTATAAACAATAGGTTGATTCATTCAGTTAACTTTTAAAGTCACTTACATGATATAAAAACAGACTTTTTTAACGTTCTAGAGATAAAACACCAATTGATTGTCTAAAATTTTATTTTTCAGTCAATTTCGTGTGTTCTCAATCTCCAAATATAAAAAGTAATTTCGTGCTGTTGTCTTCAAATTTTTTCTTTGTTCAGCCTTTATGAATTTTCATGATTTTTTTAGTGTATGTATTCTCAAAATTAATTACAAACGGCAATCAGTAATGAATAGTTTAATGGAGTCTAAAATAAAAAGGTTCTTTGACAGTTTAAATGTAGACATTCTTTCTTACTGTGTGTCTGAATGTCTCATAATTTTAAAAAGCATGGTGCAAAGTGACATGCATCTACACATGAGTAATTCTTCGGAAATGTCTTGTCATATCCATAAAAGGCATAACTGGACTTTTATATAAGCTTTTTATTTACTGATAATGATAAATCGACATGAAACACTTCAGTGAAGACTTTACCATCTGGGACAAGTTCCTCCGTTCCACGGTTTGTTTGAAACTTATGGTGGGTACATCACAGTAAAAGAATATCGTCCTGACTTCCAGCAGTCATTTGGCATCTTATTAGTTGAGGATATGATTTTCTGTTGCTAAAGCACCTTGTACACCGCTGTGTGCATGCAGGATGTGGGCGTTTAATAAATGCTATTTGCTGATAAGTTTTAATTTAGGCGTGACATTTTGTGAATGCCTATGATTCACATACCTCCATGGTGCTCACATATGCACTTGGGTTTGGGTTTTGTAAAAATTGAGGCGCAAACTTGGCACCTTGGAGAGTGAAGCCTGCTTCTTGCATAGTTAACGCATTTGGTGAGAAGCCTGCCAGGGGCCCCCGTTGAGGCCTGAGCTTTTGATTCACTCCATAGCCACGGGTGGCCCCTTGCTCGAACCCAACTGTTTTACAACTATGGGACCGAAATTTCATTTGGCAAACAGAATGAAAATGGGTCATCACCGATCCATCATGGCAGTTAGAAAGATAGTTCAGAATGTAGATTGTGTACTTTGATGTAGGAAGGGAAACTCATGTCATCACATGATTCTCAAATAAAATGTTGAGGGCCGGCAAGGCCTTCAGGGAGATGAGCCTGGTTCAGAAGGCAAAGTCTTTGCTTTCATTTTGAACAGCTGTACTTGATCTGACCAATATTAACTCCAGTGAATTTCTGGGCTATGAAAATAACGCAATGTCCATATACACATACCTAGAGACACAACACTTGATTATAGCATTAAGGTTCTCAGTGGTAAACAATAAATTCTGGGAAAGAACCACGGGAACGAGTCGAGTTCTGAGAATACTGAACTGGCCTTGATGCAAATCTGATAGATTTTCAAAGCCCAAACATTTTTAACAAAAAGAAAAGCATTACGCTTTAGAATTCCAAGTTCGGTGTTGCTTTTGGCTTTTGGTGTGTTTTTTATTCTATCGTGTTCCTGTACGTAACATGTAACTATGCCGGCGGTCTTGTGGTTTTAAGACTCACGTTTCCCGATTGCTTTGCTTGCTCTGTGCTCTCTGCCTGGGGTGTGTGTGTTTGGGGTGGGGAGCGCCTCACCTCCTTTTTTTGCCATTCTGCTCGCCTACTGACACACCAACGCCTGTGCTCCCTCCTGTGTATTCCCACAGCACTTTCTTCTTCCTGCACCTTCTGTTCATTATCTGTCATCACAGCTGTCACTAGAGTACTGTAAACTCCTGGAGGGCAGCAAACTGTGTCTTACCTTGGACTCGTGAGAAGTGCTTATGAATGCAGTGTCCTTCCCCAATGGGCACCCAGTGACTGACCATGGGATGTACCCATTCAGGTTTTGTTTTTTCCTGAACCAGCCAAGACGCATGTAGGTCTTTGATGTCGTCAAGGATTGTGTGATAAAGGCAAAGAGAAGTAGCCCTTTTAAATCTTAACTTTGGTTTAATCTTAATGCAAAACAAAATCTGCATGGCTGCTCTTCTAAGACTGCACTTCAGTTCCCCTTTCTCGCTTCTTCCATAGTGGGACTTACTCTACAGGGGGTCCCTAGCACAGCTCTCATCAATTACTCTGGAATTCTACAGACAAGACAGCTCACTGCTGGGGAAAGTGTCGCCAGAGAATGTGTGTCACTCATGATGAACTTACTAGAGAACTTTTTCATATTCATGTTTATATTATTCAGTAAGTACTTTAAGTCTCAGAAATGCTTTCTGTGCATAAGTGCTGATTTTTCTTTCAGGCCCCAAATCAAAAAACATCTTTCTCAGAGTGTATATGCTAATAGTTGTCTTGAAAACCGCCTCATGGAAACTGCAGTTTAGAAGAGCACGACCTCATGTTATTTTCCAGCTATCGTTGTTTTTTTTAATCATTTGTTAGGTACCCTAGAGGGAACTTTCACTCTTTTTAGTAATGAACATTTTTATTTTAAAAAATCAGGCAGTACAATATAATAGTTAAAAGCAGCTGCTTTGGAATCCAGAGCCCTAGTCTCAAGTCTTCTGCAGCTACTAGCTCTAACTCATCCTGGTTTGTCCAGACACTTCCAGTTTGAGCCCTGAAATCCCACATCCTGAAAAACCCCTTTGTCCTCAGTAAACTGGTACAAATGGTCACTCTAGAAATGTAACACCTTATTCAAGTCATTTACTTTCTGTAATTTTCAGTTATCTTTTCTATAAAATGGGAATGACAATAGTGCCTGCCTCGTGGGGCTGTTTATTCTAGAGCTTACATGAGTAAGCAGCTATGAGCAGAGTGCTTAGCACATAAGAAAGTTGAATAAAATTAGCTATTGGCTTCCTTATTATTAGCCAGTATAATTTTTTTTTAACAATGAGACATGGAATTAAAGGAAAGAAACAGAACCTTGTGAGCCTGTTTATAGCACTCAGCGCTCGATTATGAAGTCATTCATCCCCTGGATAAACCTCCCCTCCTTCCAAGCCTGAATCATTGCTAGGGTATCAGCGAGGTGGGGAGTGAGGGTGTGGGGGGATAGTTAGCCTTCTAAACACAATCTAGTGCTCTGTGGTGACAACAGACCAGATCACAAGCCGTGACCCAGTCACCATCCTAGGGGTAGGACCACACCCAGGTTGCCTGGTCATGTGGCCCAGGAGAAGGCAGGATAGCGGCCCTAAATCAGTCACTAGACCGTTACCACCTCTTTGGAAGAGCTTTCTTAAAAGAGACAACTGCTAGGAGGTCCTGTCTTTATGTTGCCAAAGGAAAGTCTGTGGCAAGATAAGATTATTTATAGGGGAACTTTTTCAAACATTTAGCAACTGATGCTTTGTAAACTTAGTCATTCAATAAAATATATCAAACCCTTATACCTGTTAAGTACTGAGCTCAGGATACAGAGATCTGGGATCATTCTTGCCCCCAGGCATCTACTAGTCTCAATAGAGAAAATCTGTCAATAAGTGGAAATGCTAAAGTAGTTACCTGGTAACACCATTGTGAAGACAAACCAGATCTAATAAGGACAAAACCAACTTGATAGTGTTCAGGCTGATTTAACTTCACTTACCTAATGTATCAGTAGGCACTGATACTATATCGTGTGACTGTAATGAAAGAGGTTTACCGCTGGCTTGTTAATGGGTGTGTATATAGGTTTTCACGTAAATGCAATAACTGTGGTACATTCAGATATATCAGATACCCAGGAATAGGCCTTTCCCAGTGTGTAGTGTTTGCACCATGGCCTCTAAGAACAAAGCAATAAGATGGTAGTGAGAATAAAGAGCTAAAGAAATCTCCAGGGGAAATTAACAAGTTGCATGTTGCCCCCTCTCACCCTTGAATCTCATCTTAAATGTCACCTCCTTGGAGAGGCCTGGGGATCTTACCAGGCGTAACTCACTCCTCCCCACTGGTAACTCTTCACTTCCCCTCCAGTCTACTTATTTATTTCCTTCAAAGCACTGATTATAAATGTCAGTTACCTTATCTGTCTGCTGTATCTCTGTGCCATAACAAAGAGACACAACAGGACAGTGGCTCGAGCCGGTTAGAAGTTTCTCTGTGATTTATCAATCGTGGGAGAAGTAGGCCATCAGGTGTGGTGCCACAAGGTCATCCAGGGATCCAGATTCCTCCCGCCTCAGGGATACTACATCTCCTTGGCTGTTGCCTTCATCTGCGCTGTTAAAGCTCGTTCAGCAAGACCACGTTCATAGTCCAGCTCCTAGTAGGAGCCAAGAAAGAGTGGAGGGCACCCAGCTTCTCCTCTAAGGATGTGATCCAGAAGCAACGAATGTCACTGCTCTTTACAACCCAATCACCTGTCTCCACTTAGGGGGAGGTTGGGAAGTGTAGTCTTCAGCTGGGTGGCCTTGGTGGGGAATGTGAGTGTTTTGTTAAATGATAAAATTGCTAAGTGGACACTGGGGGACAATTTGCAGTCTCTGACCTCATTTGTTGTTTAGTTCTGTCCCCCATGGGGTCAGAGACCATGTATCTGTCTCACTCCCTGTCACATCCCTAGAAACTAGAATAAGAGCGTAGAGGAAGAAGGTGTTCAGTGCCTGCTGATGCGCTGGAAGCCCTGGAAACTATCCAGTCTGCTTTATCATCTTTGGGTTGGGTCTGTCTTTGTAATTCTCCTGCGTTACCAAATACCTCCTGAGGCTTCCCACCTGACTTACTGATCTGTTGGCTGAGACTTTAAGCACCGAGCCTGGTGATTGTCACACAGCGAGTATTCACAGAAGCTCTCCCCTTCCATTTCTTTTAGTCAGGAAGAAAAGATTCCTGGATAGTATATAAGAACATGTTAAAAAGTAACATTGAAACTATTATCTTGCCATTCAGAGAAGAAATGTGAAGTATTTTCAGTGTCATGGGGTCATCTGACCAAAAACTGGCCGCTAACGGGCAGCTGGAGATAGCTCTGCTTCAACCCTCGGTTTCTTCCCCACATATACATGCAGATAACTTACCAGATTCCAGGTAAATGATCAATAATATGTTGAATACTATGCATGAGTTTGGGGCAAACGTAATACAGACCAAAATGCAACAAAGGGCATGCATCAAATTCTGGCCTGTTTCTACACTTAGGAAAGGAGAATTTGATTCTGTTTTCTTTCCAATTGCTCTTTTGGAGAAGCATTTATTTTGAAAACCACTTTCTGTTCAAGGACAGGTTAAATCCCAGCTAATTATTAGGCAAATTAAACACACACACACACACATACACTGAAATGGTATTGACTTGTTTGTGGGCCAATAGAACAAAGCCCATCGTCAGGAGTCAGGACTATAGGACTCTAGACACCAGATCTGTGAGGTTATGTCCTGCAGATTATTTTTAGGAATTAAAAAAAAGAAACATGAGAATCTAATGCTTATAAATTATTGACACAGTAATTGGCTGCTGGTTCCTTTCCAGGACATGTTTGGTTTTGGCTTCTACCTGCACTTTATGAAATCTTACAGAACAAAGAAAGGCAGTATCCTTTGCAAGCTCTTATTTAGTTATGGTTTTTATCCAGATGCTTTTAACTTTGACTATACTAGCTTGCTCATGACATATATTTTGCTCTCAAATATGGCAGATTCATTTCATATTACTCAGAGAGGATGACTGTGAGATGGTATCCAAAGTTTAGATGAAATATATAGAAATTGAAATAACTATCTGAATTTGTTTGGCTGAACATCAAAGCATCAACACTCTGTCCTTGGAAATTCATTAGCTACTCTTTAGCCTGTAAAAATCCTCTACATCCTTTAAGAATGGAGCTGGAACATATTCTTCTTAGCAAAGTATCTCAAGAATGGAAGAAAAAGTATCCAATGTACTCAGCCCTAATATGAAGCTAATTTATAGCTTTCATATGAAGGCTAAAACCCAATTATAGCACAAGAATATGGGGAAAAGAGCAAGGGAGGAGAGGGGAAGGGGAGGGTGGGTGGAGGGAGGGCAATTGGTGGGATCACACCTACGGTGCATCTTAGAAGAGTACTGGTGAAACTTACTAAATGTAGAATATCAATGTCTTCATATAGTGATTAAGAAAATGCCATGAAAAAAAAAAGAAAGAAAATGCCATGAAGGCTATGTTTAATAGTTCGATGAAAATATTTCAGATTGTATATGAAGTCAGCACATTGTGCCCCATGATTGCACTAATGTACACATTTATGATTTAATAAAATTATAAAAAAAGGAAAAATATGGTATCTGAAGAATTCCCTCTAGATGGATCAAGCTGAGAATTTTCACTTGTGTGAGCCAGTATTTATATTTTTAGTTAATACAGTTTAAATTGGATTTTTATTTCTTGCAGTTTAAAGATTCCTTACTATCCACACGAGACTGCACTTTTGCTAACGTTAGTGTTGGCTGCTAGGCAATTGCCTAGGGCCTTACTACTCAGAGTGTGATCCAAGAGTCAGCAGCATGAGTGTGATGTGACTTGGGAATATGTTAGAACCGCAGACTCTCATGCCCAGCCCAAATCTACTGAATCAGAATCCATCTGCATTTTAACAAGATCCCCTGGTGTTCGTATGCATATTAGTATTTGAGAACCTGATACATCTTGGAAATGAAATAATGGACCGTAACACAGCCTGTCTCAAAACTTTGTAGTGTCCTATGTATAGAGAAAATCAGAATCACTAGCAAATTTGGTTTTACAGCATAAACAGTTGAAGAGCAATAGGCCATGAGATGGCAGGAAATCTTCTGATTGGAAAGATAAAAATTCATGACAGAAATAAAAATGTATCCAAATGTAAAATCAGTATTTTTGAGCACCTTTCTGCCAGGTTCTATTTAGGTTGGGGATTCATGAACGACCAAAACAGACAAAACAGGAAAAAAAAAAAAAAAGGAAAGAAAGAAAAAAAAAAGATCAAAATAGTGATCAAAATAGACAAAAGCCTCAGCTTTCATGGACTTTATACCTGTACTTGGCAGGGGTGGGTGAACAGACAAAAATGAGGGAAGGAGACTAAGAAATGTTTTTGTTTGCTTTTGCTTGTACCTTGTTCAGTTTTAAATAGAGTGGCCAGGGAAGGACTTGCTGAAATATCTGAATAGAATCCAGAAGAAGATGAGTCCAGTGGCCAATAAACATGTAAAAAAAAAAAACCTCCCTAACAATTTAAGAAAGGCAAATCCAAACAATAAAAATATTCAATTGTTCACCAAATTAGCAAGCATTAAAAAGAATGCTAAGAATCTGTTGCCTGTGAGGTTAGGGGCAGAATGCAGACTCTTGTACTGGGGAAGTACAAAGTGAAAGAATAATCTTTCCAGAGGGCAACGGGGAAGCAATACATATTAAAAGACTTGAAAGTTTGTACATTCTTCAGTACAGGAATTACATGTTTTGAACATACCTAGCCTCAGAGGTTTTTCTGGAGCCAAAGTGCTTTCAGCCTAGGCAAGTGCATTAGTCCAAGAAGAGTGTCAAGAGATTCTCCCAGGGAACATGATTGATTGTGTTTTGTGCTAAGCTCAAGTGATACACAAGATTGTCCCAATGGACGACATGGTACTGTCCCGCTCACCCTGCCCATGGTCAACAAAGCACACACAAAGCTGCTTGCTCTGTACCTGGCAGTGGGGACTTGGGGCTGGTGTACAAGTCATGCAACGTGAGCTGAGGGCGAAAAAAGGGGAAATCCACAAGCTCCCACCTAAAAGCTCCTACAGATTCTGGCTGGAGACTCCAATGATGAGGTCAGTGGGCATAATCTGAAGTCAACTGTGCTCCAAATAGTCTTTCTTTTAAAGATGAATGAATTGTTGTCTTTTAAAACCAAGTTTGGGAAGATAACTTTTGCATAGATTATTCTGAACTCATTCTAAATCAGAAATTGACTTTGCTTAGAAGGGTACTGGTGAAAGTTGCTAAATGCAGAATATAAAGGTCTTAACACAGTAACTAAGAAAATACCATGAAGGCTATGTTAACCAGTTTGATGAAAATATTTCAGATTGTATATGAAACCAGCACATTATACCCCATGATTGCATTAATATACACAGCTATGATTTAATAAAATAAAAAAATAAAAAGAAATTGACTGTGTTAATTGCAAGAAGAAATGGCTGAAACAACACAGATACTTAAATTCTCCCTCCTGGATTCATGAACAGAATCACCCAGGAGAGGTGAAGAGAGAGGATCAGTCCTTGTAATTCTCTCTGGGGACCCTCTTTTGTCTGTAGCCTGTAGTGCTGTAAGCGACATGGAGCATCCCGAACCCATGCCCAGTCCTGTAAGCTCTTTCCTCCCTGAGCTCTCCTGGACTGAGACCTCTGCCTGCTGATTCCTCTGCCCTTATGTCGGCCCAGCCACTGTTACTCCCTCTCACTCACCTACTTGGACCTGTCTGCACCTTTTCTAGGAGTCTGACTTTGGGGTGCTGTTAGTCACGATCTCCACTGTGGGGTCTCATCTAGCCACTCTGCCCATTGAGCGTCATACTGGGAAGTGAGGTGACTGCAAAGTGTGGCTGATAAGCTATTGGGATTTGCCTGCAGGATGAGCTTAGGCTGGCCTATCTTCCTTGATTGTTGTGAAGGGTATGCTTCTTTTTTTGAGACAGAGTCTCACCCTGTCACCCTGGGTAGAGTGCTGTGGCTCACAGCAACCTCAAATTCCTGGGCTCAAGTCATCCTCTAGCCTCAGCCTCCCATGTAGCTGGGACTACAGGCTCCTACCGCAACTCCCAGCCTTTTTTCGAGACGGGTCTCGCTCTTGCTCAGGCTGGCCTTGAACTCTTAAGCTCAAGCAATCCACCTGCCTTGGCCTCCCAGAGTGCTAGAATTACAGGTGTGAGCCACTGCGCCTGGCCTAAGGATATGCTGTTGATTGAACACACTGACTCAGTGCCCTCCGAGAGCCTAGTCAGCACCGTCAGGGGTCCTGCAGGGGGTAGTGGAAGCAGTAAGGGGTGTGGTCAGATATGCTGAAGCCCCGGGACTGTGACGTTGGTTCTGAGCCTCCCAGGGTTGGTGCGATGCCCAAATGATGTGATTCTGTACAGCGCAGCACAGTGCTTGACACACAGTGTTCAGCAAATGGGGGTCTCTTTCCTCCTACCTCTGCCCCATCACAAAATGCAAACGCGATCAGGTAATTTTCTGGAAGGGGCCTGTGCCGGCGGACTGGCTGGTCACAGTGGCTGTCCTTCACCTCCGCCTCCTGGTGTGGAGCGGGTGAGGGCCGCTACCTGCACTTTTCCCACTTGGGATTTCTTCAGGGTATGTTCCTCCTTTCCCGGGGCCAGCTTCGGTTTTTTGATCTTCCGCTTCTGCTCGTCTTCCTCCTTCTGCCGCTCGAGCTCCTGCTGTAGCTTCTTCTCCTGCATCTCCTTGGCCAACCTCTCCAGCTCCCTTCATCAAAGCAGAGAGAAGAGAGCTCAGGGACCCGTGCTCGGGCCCCTCCTGTGCCTGGGATCGCCAGGTGGAGGGACATCAGGCAGAACTTCCTTGGCTACAAAAAGAACAAGAGCAAGCTGGGTAAATCAGATGGGAAGAAGGAAAGAGAAATAGGGGACTCTGGTTAAACTGAAACTCAACCAGGAGGAATTGTTAGCTAATCTGTAGTTAGGGTTAGGAATTGTTAGTTAATCTGTATTTCTAGCCCATCTCCTTTCATTCGAGAGCGAGGAAAGGGCTGAAAATAAACGAGTTAGCGCTTAAAAAAAAAGTAACTTTCAAAGATTGTTCTGATATTAGTGTAGATAAAATCCAGCCTCTTATACTGTTACGTCTGATGTTCAGCTGATAGGACGTGGCTGACTTTGGAGCCGTGGCGGTAGGTCTGAAAGCCACGTCGTGCTCCTTTGTCATCTTTCTGTCCCTTTCTGCTGTCATTCAGGTGTGCCTGTCCCTGTTGCCATCAGCAGAGAGGGCACGAAAGCCAGCCGGGCACCACACACAATCAAGAGAAAGATGCCACTTCTGAAAATGGTTAGCCCATTTACTTTCTTTTCTTTCTAATTTTTCTTTCTTTTTTTTTTTTTTGAGACAGAATCTCAGTATGTCACCCTTGGTAGAGTGCTGTGGCAACCTATAGCTCCTGAGATTAAGTGATTCTCTTGCCTCAGCCTCCCAAGTAGCTGGGACTACAGGCGCCCACCACAACGCCCGGCTATTTTTTGGTTGTACTTGTCATTGTTGTTTGGTGGGCCCGGGGCCGGATTCGAACCCGTCAGCTCTGGTATATATGGCTGGTGCCCTAGTTGCTGAGCTACAGGTGCATCAAGCCTACCCATTTACTTTCATCTCCAGAAATTCCCACCGGTTCCTGGTTGCTGTGGCTCTCTGTGCACTGAAACCAGCTCAGCATACGTCGTGGGGTGTGTGTGTGTGTGTGTGTGTGTATGTGAGAGAGAAAGAGCCAGGCAGACAAAGTCACTGCTGGTCTTTGAGGATTAAGTTTGCATTTTCCAAGCCCTTCATGAGATGAAGGCCTGAAAGCAACAGGCTTGGTGAGAAAGAAGATGCGCTTTGGAACCCAAGGCCAGGTGCTTCCTAACTCTGCAGGGCTGGACATTTCTACAGTGGGCCACGTGGGCACACTGTAGGGGAAGGGAGGACAGTAAAGCTTTTTGGGGGCCAGTGGGGGGAGTCTGGCTGCAGAGGCAGGGGTAAGGAGAGGGTTAAAATTGTAGGTAAGCACCTTGGCTCTGCCCCTCTAATGTCTGAGGTCCCAGGGAGGGTGCAATCCTAAGGTGATCGAACCACTGCCTCCTTTCCCCCGTAATGACTGAAAATCTGAGGGCAGAAAGGACCTCTGTCCTTTTGCCCACAGGTGCCTCTGAGATCACCTGAGATAGTAGCCCTAGTCTCCTGGGTTCTAGGTGGTGTGGAGGGATCAGGCATTTCTGTGTGGTTCCCAGTGAGGGGCACACAAAGTGGCTGAGACTGTTGGCTTGTGCCTGGCTGAGGATCCCCAGTCAGAGGATGCGTCGCACGACAAAAAAGCCCAAATGGGGACCGGGAAGGAGGGGAGGTGGCTGAGGTTTAGAGGGCAACCACCAGACCCAAATCAAGAAAGTCGACTCTGACTGTGGACACCTAAGCACTGAGGCAGATGGGCCACACCTTGGGTGCACGTGTCAGGGGAGAAGGCAGGAGCCCTGGGACAGCACAGAGGCCAAGCCCTTCTTCCAGGGCCAGCCATAACTTTGCAAAAGCTTGCCCTGGTCCCAAATATCCCCCAGGAAGAAAGAAGGAGAGTGAAAGGTGGACGGGCAAGATGTGTCCTCCTGCTCTCAGCAGGTCGTCTTCCAGGGCCTTCTGAGGCGACTGCTACCCTCCTGGAGCAGACCCAGCACCACCAGCCCAGGCCTCGTCTTCACACAGGGTTCCTCCCTGGGGAAATGGCTCCCGCTGTGGCCAGCCCTTGCTCCCAACCTCTTCTTTCTTTCCAGGATCGCCTGCCGAATCTCTCGATCGAACATATTTTTCTCCTCCTCTGTCAAGGCATCATATTCATCCTCATTCATATTTTGGAGACGTTCCTTCTCTTTCTCAATAGCTTCCCTGTGTTTGAGTTCTGTGGGTAGCAGGGACAGGAAGGTGAGGAAAAGACCTTCAGCTGCTTAACTCTTAGCTAAACGGGCCAAGGGTCTGTGGTGAGGGGCAGCTGGGGTGTCTAATCTTTGGGGGGGATTTTCTTCATTTATGCAGCCCCATGTTTGGGCTCCATCTGAGGTCTTTGAAATGATGGTCCCCAAAGGTGCCCCTGACCTAATTGGTGGAACCTGTGACTATGGTGCCTTCCACAGCAGGGGGATTTTGTGGGCATGATTTAATTACACATCTTGGCAGGGGGAGAATTATTTTGGATTACCTGGGTAGGGCCAATATAGTCATAAGGGTCCTTATGGAGTGCAGCAGGAGAGTCAAAGTCAGAGAAGGTGGTATGGCAATGGAAGTAGAGGCCAGGAGCCAAGGACTGCAGGTGGCCTCTGGATGCCTGAAAAGGCAAGAAAAAGGACTCCTCCTACAGCCTCCAGGGAACACAGCCCTGAGAACACCTTGATTTGGGGACTTCTGAGCCCAGAACTGTAAGATAATAAATCAGTTCTTTTAAGTCACCAAGTTTGTGGTGCTGTGGTCTGAATGTTGTGTCCCCGGCCCCCATTGATATGTTGAAACCGAATTCTCAGTGTGGGAGTATTAAGAGGTGGGGCCCATAGGAGGAGATTAGTTTGTTAGGGTAGAGCCCTCATGACGGGATTAGTGTCCTTATAAAAGAGGAAGCTTGTTTGTCCCTTCCTCCAGGTGAGGACTCAGAAGATGCTTTTCATGACCAGAAGATGGCCCTCATCAGACAAGAATCTGTCAACACCTTGATTTTGGACTTCCCAGACTCCAGAACCATAGGAAATAAATTTCTGTTTTTTATAAGCCACTCAGTCTACATCTTTGGTTATAGCGGCCTGGATGGACTACGGCAGTGGTAATTTGTCACAGCAGCAATGGGAAAATAATATACCACCCATTGACTTCTGCCATTATAAGCAAAAGCTGCTAAAGTGCTCATGGTGACAGATCCGTTTGCAAACTCATCACACCTCCCTAGTACGGCATCTCACTACACATCCTCGATGGTTTGAGCTGTAGACTCAGACACCTGCACTGGGGTTTTTTCTCTGCCACTTACCAAGAGATAATAACAGTTAAGAATGATAACTCCCCTCCTAGGGTTGTTGTGAAGATTAAACAAGCAGTTGTGTGAAACACTGAGTCCAGGGCTTGGCGTGTTCATAGATGTTTGATAAACATCACATTTTAATACATTCAGAGTGTTTTCTATATGCTGCTTTAGGACTTTTCTAAATGCAGATGGTTTAGGAGAGAGGAACTCACAAGTTAACCATGAAAAACTTCAAAGATAGGTGAGAAACTGAAAAGTGATAATCGCTTTTAAGTTTAATCGTTATGAAGATATGAGCTTTCTGAGAAACTAGGAAGCTGGCTGCTGAACTGCTGCCGAGGGAAGGCTGATCACTGTTGCTGGTTTCCCTCTGGATGAGAATATAAAGAGGCAGTCAGTGGGTTCTGTGCAAGAACCGGGCAAGCGCAGTGTTTGTAACTATTTCCTCAATTGGGAAAGCATGAAGATGGTCTAGATGGTGCTAGAAGATCGAGGCAGATGCAGGGGGGAAGGCTCCTCAGGGGCAGGGCTCCCCTCCCGTGTAACTAACCCCTGTCCCTCAGCCCTTCCTGCAGGGGCTGAGATTTGTTGGGGCTGCTTCCGACTAAATTGGGAACTTGAGGTAACATTATTTGTGTGTGTACCTATTTTTCAATCAAATCCTTCAATTATTGAAGTTTTTCTCCAGATCTTTTAGAGTTACTCAGACCTAATTCTCCCACCAATTTGCAATGTGATCTTACACAAGACTCTTGTTTTCTCAGAGTTTCATTTTTTTCCTCTGTGGAATGGGGACAGTGTGAGGATTCACTGGCTACAAGTGTACAAAATGTCTGCTTTAGCGCCTGGCGCACAGCCGGCTAGGAAGTAGAAGTTGTTTTGGAAAATTGATCAGCACCTCTAGTTTTATAGGAAACGCTTAAACAAAACTAACACGCTAATTGGTCACCTGAGTCAGAATGAAAGCCGTGATAGCCGTTACAGACAGGCTGAAGGGGCTGGCGTGTGATACAGAGGAAGGAAGAATGTACCCTCTGTCAGCAGAGCTGGGAGCAGCCTTCATCATAAAACCTCCCGACAGCTGCCATGGCCCAAGTCCCTCCGAGTAAAGTAGAAATACAAACGCTTGTCCATGTCACAGGGCAGAGGTGAGGTGTCACTGGGACAGCAGATGTCAGAGTTTCATTTAAGCCCCAGGAATGATCATGTCAGGGAAACATTTTGCAAAGCCTCATGCCCTGTTTAAAGGAAAGACGCATTGCAGTGTGGGAAGGACCACCAGGAAGGGATGGGGCCTTACCTTCTAGTTCCTTTTTGGCTTTCTCCTGGGCCTTCATGACGACATAATCCTGGGCCATGTTGAGGACATATATGTGCTCCCGGCTGCCAATGGCCTTCAGCATGCAGAGGAGGGCGGCATTCATGCTCCGAGCAAAGAGTGTGTCGAGGCCGTCAAACACCACTCCTCGGAAGCAGTCACTCAGCTGAAACCCGAGAGAGCAAAGACAGTTACCATGGCCACGAGATCGCTTCTCTCTGCAGAGAGAGCTGTTTGTTTAGCTGGTGCTGTTGCTGGTGCGGCAATGGGCTCTGCCCACCGAGTGGGCCCCAGTGAAAATATCATTACACTTGCTAAATCCAAGGTGCTGAGAATAGGAAGAGAAGCATTAAAATAGCCAATCAGTCACGAGCAGTTCTTTGTTGAATGCCTTCATGGTATTTTACCCACATATTTGTATGGGGTTTATTCTGTGAAAATAAATGAACAAACAAATGGTAAAGGAAGGGTCTGCGAAGACCCATGAGGTACACAAAAGTGAGGTACAAAGGAAGGATGCTCCGTGCACAGAGTAACAGGCGGCCAGGACATCGGGTACATAGGCTATTTGTATATTTCTCAGCAGTCCTACTGCCTTGGAGGGCAATGATTCTTGGAATATTCACCATCAGAGAACAGCCTCTGTAGTGCTACAGTGTCACGCAAGGGGTGGCCCACACACTGGCCACCACTGCTGGGAACTGATCTTGACACTTTTTTCCCCAGTTATTCACTGATGGCCATTTGGGTTATTTCTTCTTAACTCAATTTTTATTAAATCATAACTGTATACATTTATGGGGTTGATACACAACGTGGATTTGGTGCGTTCTCACCTAAGGTGTACAATGCAAGGGCACGTTTCAAAACAACTAAGAGTATATTATAAATGTCTTACCACAAAAAATAAGTGAGGTGCTGGATCATTACTTTTCTTATTTTTTTTTTTTTTTTGAGATAGCCTCTCACTTTGTCCTCCTGGGTGAGTGCCACAGCGTCATAGTTCACAGCAACCTCAAACTCCTGGGCTCAAGCGATTCTCTTTCCTCAGCCTTCTGAGTAGCTGGGATTACAGGCGCCCACCACAATGCCCGGCTATTTTTAGAGACAGGATATCTTTTTTTGCTCAGACCAGCTTTAGAGGCTGGTCTTGAACCTGTGAGCTCAGGTAATCCATGCTCCTTGGCCTCCCAGAGTGCATGATCCACCATACCTGGCCAGGATTGTTACATTTTTGATGTCCAAGAAGCTGTTAGGATGTAAATCAACTGTATCTCTGAACTCACTACTTAGCTCAGCTGTCAGTTCTTGTTTTCATTTTGGTGGCAAGACTTTGTCCATTAAGAAGTGCTATAAGTTCTGTGTCTCATCGGAGAGGAGCAGCAAGGCACCGCTGCCTTCCTCTGGGGTTCACCAAGGCTTCCCAGCCCTCACTCTGGGGGTGCACTTACCAGAACACTGTGCTCCAATCAGGTGAGAGTGGCAGTGCCTTTAATACAGTAGCAGTGCAAACCTAACATGAATAATTGCCAGAGATGATGTTGGTTTTCTTTTGGGAACCTTGAGGTTAATTTTGTTATATCTAGACATGAAAATAATCTTGTGGCCTCATTTGAAAAACCAAAGCAAACAGACAGCTCCGACCTAGTGAGCAATTCAGCTCTGTCTGGAACCCACAGGCAGCAAACAGGCTTATGTGACACCCTCTCCAATCCTGGCCACTTCTTTCTCTTTTCTCTAACTGTAGAACCTTTGGGGTGGGAGTGGGGTGGGGAAATGATGTTGTTGTTTTTCTCATTTTAAAATCAGTATGTCATTGTAAAATAATTCAGAAAGATATAAAGAGGACTAAAATCTGTAATCCTGCTTATCCAAAGATAACTGTAATTAACATGTACTTTTGGAGTTTTTTACTATGTGATATACATTTATTAATATTTATAAAGGAATGTTATGGTACTTTACCTACCTGCTATTTCCTAATCTATTGTTTTTAACTTAATAACATTGAAAACTTTATTTTTTTAGAGACAGGGTCTTGTCCATTGCTCAGGCTGAAGTGCAACTGTAGCCTTGAATCCCAGGCTCAAATGAGCCTCCTACCTCAGCCTCTTGAGTAGCTAGGACTTCAGGCATGTGCCACCACACCTGACTTTTTAGTTTGTTTCAGTGACAGGGTCTCATTATGTTGCCTGGGCTGGTCTTGATCTCCTGGCCTTAAGCGATCTCTTGCCTCAGCCTCTCAAAGGGATGGGATTACAGGTGTGAGCCACTGTGCCTGACCTGAAAACATCTTTACAGCAATTAAAATAGCTCTGAATTCTAACTTTTCATGTCTCTGTATTATAATTTTTAGCATACCACTTAAAAAAAATTAAAGGACTACTCTCTGGTCCTTTAAGAAGGCAAGTAGCTTCAGGCTATCAAGTAGGCCAGGATCAAGGACTAGCAAGAGTTATCAAGAAGCCAAGTAAGTGACTGCTGGGGATGGAGAAACCCATCTCTCCTCTTTAAGGCCCTGGGTTCCAAGCTGCTAAGGGTGACCAATGGCCCCGAACCTCTCACGGAATGCAGCCAGTGTGTGAGTGCTGCTCCAACAACGCGCAGGTGGGCAAGGACGCACCTGTATCCGCTCTGCCAGGATCTGCACGAGAAGTTCATCGGGCAGCACGCAGCTCATGAGGCCAGTCTCACCTCCGATGCTGGCGCTGACACTGAGCCGGCGCTGCGTGGGCCCCACGAGCAGAGGGCTGGAGGAAATCTGCTGAGTGGGAGAAGGATCAGCATCAGAATCCAGCTGTGTCTCAACAGCTCCTACACCATGTGACCTCAGGATAATCAGACAACCTCTCTGGGCAGTGTTTCCTCATCCGTTAAATGGGAATTGCATTGTAAAATGGAAGAAGGGAGGAACTCTGTATGTGCTGAACTGCACGCAGCTTTTCATTCATTCAACAAACATTCATGGAGCACCTGCACACACCAGGCAGTCCTTAGGTGCCAGGGATGCACCAACAAAGAGGGCTGACAATGGTGCGACCCCTGAGGCCCTTACATCCCATGTGCAAATCAGTAATATTATTTCACGTAGCCATGGCTGCTGCGGGGGAGGAAACAACCAGGCAGGGCAATAGAGAACAATGACTGGGTGGGGGAGTAGAACTGTGGAGAGGACGGCCACATGACCTGGGTAATGTCAAAGAATAAGGCAGGACCTTGGGAGAGGAGCTTCTCTGAAAGGGGACAGTAAGCTCCCTAAGCATGAGTGTCAGGACTAGAAGATGCAGGGCTTGTAGGCCACGGTAAGGAATTTGAATTGTATTCCTAATGTTATGGGAGGTTGTTGGTGTGTTTCAGGCAGACAAGTGACCTGATTTTTATTTTTAAAAGCTGCTCTATCTGCTACGTGAAGTGACAAGAATGCTAGCCAGAAGGATAGCTCTGTGGTCAAGGCAAGAGAGGGTGGCTGCAGGGACAAAGATGGTGGTGGTGAGAAGTGGCTGATGCAGGATACTTTTTGGAAGCAGAGCCAGTAGGCCTTGGGATGGAATGTACAGAACGAGGCATTAAACACTGACTGCTTGGGTTTTGAGTGGGGAACTTGGAAAATGCTGAACTTATTTACTAAAAAAGGAAAGACTGAAGGAAGAATGCTTTTTTTATGGGGGGGGTAAAATAAGAATCATTTTTTGTATATATAAATTTTGAGATGCCTCTAAGCCATTCAAAAAAGATATCAAGCATGAATTTGAATATATGAGTTTACACTTGGGAAGAAATTGGGGCAGGAGATAGAAATGCGAGGGTAATAGTATGTTGAAGATAGTTAAGTTTTGGAATATCTGAGCAAAGCAACTGGGTGAGATCACCTAGAAAGGAAATGGAGGGTACTCCAACCACCTGGAATGTGGAGGACACAGAGAAACTGGAAAAGGAGAGGGAGGAGTTGCTGATGAGGTGGGAGGGAACGTAGGGTGTGGTGTCTGGAAGCCACGTGAAGACAGCGCTGCCAAAAGGTTGAACATCAGAAAACTGACCACTGGGTTTGGCAAGAGGAAGGAGGCCAGTGACTCTGAGAAGAGCAGCCAGTGTGGAGGTGGGGAGAGGCCCCATGGACTCAGTGGAAGAGAGGGTGGGGCGGGGAGAGGACGAGGAGGCAGTCAATACAGCAATTCTCTGGGGGAACAGCAGTGAAATGAGCTAAGAGAGGACCTGATAGCTGCAGGGGGAAGTGGGGTCATGAAAAAGTATTTTTCTTTTTTTTGTGAGACAGAGTCTCACTATGTTGCCCTTGGTAGAGTGCTATGGTGTCACTGCTCACAGCAACCTCAAACTCTTCTCTTGCCTCAGCCTCCCAAGTAGCTGGACTACAGGCACCTGCCACAACACCCGGCTATTTTTTTTTTTTTTTTGTAGTTGTCATTGTTGTTTAGCAGGCCCGGGTGGCCCCAGTGGATGTGTCTGGTGCCCTAACCACTGAGCTACGGGTGCCAAGCTAGGACAAAGTATTTTTAACATAATACAGGATGCACAGATGCCCATGGGGAGGGTACAAGTGAGAGGAGAAAATGGGAGAGAGGGACAATTATGGGAATTTAGATCTCAGCAAGAAAAGGGGGGGACACAGTGCCCACATGGGGAGGGAGGGCAGTGGCAGGCAGATCTGGTTGGTTACGTCATTCTCCTTGAGATGAGAAGAGAGAGAATGAGGAAGAGACGAGGGTCTTAGAGGTCAGGAGAGCGATGAGAGCAATTAAATGATCATTTTGCCTAGATGTAGGGCATACTTACTGGAGCTGACCAAATGGTCCATTTTAGATTTATAGTCTCTAATTTAAGACTAATCAGGAGAGGTATCTTCTCCAGCCATGTCCCGCTGCTCTGCATGGAGTAGGTGGAGAACTGGATTTAACAGGGCTGAAGCTTTGTCAGGAGTATGATGAAGAAGGTACAAGGGGACATTACTGTGGTGGGCGGTGGACTCCACACTGGGCAAGAAGGGCGGAGCTGGGGTGGGCGGCTGTGGGGATGTGGACTGTAAGTTTTGGTGGGGCCGATTGTTTACCAGAGTAAGTCATCTGGGAAGTTGGAAGATGGTTATCAGAAAGTAGGACGTGCAATAGATTTTGGAGTTCACGAGTGATGATGAACAATGTATAGGACATGGTCATGGATGGCAGTGAGTGACTAAAATGGCTGTGGAATTTGGAAAGAGAAGTGTTGACTTAAAAATTATTCAAAAGAACAGGATTTCTAACTGGTACTTTCCAGGAAAAAGCAAATGATACTATGTTATTACATAACTATCACGTTTCTTCCCATTTGTGACATAGCTAAGTTTTCAGTCATTGGAGAATTCATTTTTCATGAGAGCTACAAGAAGATCAGATGTCTCTCTGGGTAAACTTTCTGACAGAACTGTGTGTCCAGACCAGTTGGATCCTGTCACGATGGAGCAGGAGGCCTGTGAGCTCTGATTTGATTTCTACTGGGATCTTTAAGTTTCCTTTTTTTTTTGAGACAGAGCCTCAAGCTGTCACCCTGGATAGAGTGCCGTGGCATCACAGCTCACAGCAACCTCCAATTCCTGGGCTCAAGCGATTCTCCTGCCTCTGCCTCCCAAGTAGCTGGGACTGCAGGCGCCCGCCACAACGCCCGGCCATTTTTTGGTTGCAGCCATCATTGTTGTTTGGTGGGCCCGGGCTGGATTCGAACCCGCCAGCTCAGGTGTACGTGGCTGGCTCCTTAGCCCGCTGAGCCAGAGGCACCGAGCCTTTTTTTTTTTTTTTTAAATTTAGAGACAAGAGTCTCACTTTGTTGCCCTCGGTAAAGTGCTGTTGTGTCACAGCTCACAGCAACCTCCAGCTCTTGGGCTTAGTTGATGCTCTTGCCTCCGCCTCCTGAGTAGCTGGGACTACAGGCACCTGCCACAATGCCTGGTTACTTTTTTTGTTGTAGTTTTGGCCAGGGCCGGGTTCAAACCTGCTGTATACGGGGCCGACGCCCTACTCACTGAGCCACAGGCACTGCCCTAAGTTTCCTTTTTATTGAAAGGAGTTTGGAGTCAGAATTGGAATATTCTGCTGCCTTTGAAGAATTCTAAAAAGCCTGACTTCACTGCCCACATGGACAGAACCAAACCAAAGGAAATGACTCCCCATAACATCCTATTTGGTAACAAATACATGAATTTTAGTTCATCTATAAACGCCTGTCTAAAGAATATTGTATCAGATCCTGGGAAAAGAGGGTTAATAGCATGGTTGATGGTCCCCATTTTCAAGGTGTTAGAAGAACATGCTGAGGGGAAGATCAGAGACATCATTTTGCATGAAGTTAGCTACCAGGGATGCTCCATGCAGACCTTCACCTCTACATGATCCACTTGCTCCGTCTAACATGTGGCCTTTTCCACATGGATCTAAAAATTCCACCCACCTGTCCCATCCAGTTCACAGGTCTCTTTTCTTGTGAAGACCTATGACTCCACTCTGCCCATCTGCCCTGTCCAGTGTCCACCTGTCACTGCCCCTGCAGCACACTCAGATCCACAGACCCTTAACTCTTCTGTTTCTTCCATTCTATGTCCTCTTTTCAATTCCTTCTCTACCTAGTCTGGGCTTACTACACTGATGCCACCCTCAGCTCCTTTCCCCTGTTCTGGGCATATCCACTCATCTTCAGAGATGATAACTTCTCTGTCCACCTCTGGATGAAAGAGCTTCCAGGGACCATGTCAAGAAATCTCAGTCTTCAGGTTTCCAGTCTTGACTGGGCCATCACCATTTTCAACTATTTTTTGGCTATCACCAATTTCTGGTTGTATTCACAGCAGTGGAGACATCAGTGCTTTGCCACTGTCCTCAAGCCTGCTCTGCAACCCTAACCTCCTCATTGCTTCCCACAGAAGACCGTGCCTCCCCCAGGTATCACAGAGCCACGGGACAACATCCTCTCCAACCTCCATTTTCCACCCTGCTTCTCCCACCGTTAGCTGTATCTGTTTTTACTTTTACCAAAGGAAGTCGGCTCCCTTCTCCTTTGAGCTCAATCTTACCTTTTCTATCTCTTCTCAAAATCTCATTCCTTTTTGGTGGATCATCATCTTAGACGCCTCTAAGAGCTCCAATTTTATAGACCTGCTTGTGCCTCTACCTCCTTTCTAAGAATGGACTCCCTTGATGCTAGGTTTTCCCTTCCAACTACTACTTTTTTCCTTCTCCTTCAAACATCTTAAAAGTCTGCCCTGATTTGATTCACCTTTCCACCTCCAACTCATTACTATCTTACTGCACTGTCTCTGGCTTTAGCACCTGGGATCTATTAGGATTTCTCAGTCCCTTGGCATATTGCTCAAACTCTGTGACTCCCAACTTTCCAAGACTCCTGGGCAGGCCTTCTGTGACTTATATTAATGGTTTCATCCTTAACATTCCTTCAGTATTAGGTTGAGTCATAGGAAATTGCTGCTATGGACTTCCAAACTTGTTGCATTTTGGCCATTTTCTATGGTTGAACCTAACACCTCTTTTGTTACTAATTTCACTGTATTGCAAATATTTGCTAGTGTGGTTCTCTCCTTCATCAGACTCTTAGTGCAGCCTCAGTGCAGGGATTTTTCTCTATCTTTACTTCAACAGCACCCAGCCCAGTGCCTATAACATGAAAGGTACTTTTTGAGCACCTGTGGAGTGAACACTCCTTTTAGGGTGGTACAGGGACAGTGCTCAGGCCAGGAGGAGCAAAAGGCACTGGCCTGGCTGCAGGATGCCGAGAAGGCGGCAGGACCCCACCCCGCCTGGGGAGCCCTGATCTGTACCTGTGGCGTTTCAGACTGGTGTGGGTGATGTTGCTTCTGCGACCCAGAGGCATGGCTCTCTGCCTTGCTCTTGTTGACCATCACGCTCCCACGTAAGCTCTTTCCAGGTTTAGATTCCGGGGCCACCAGAGTGATTTCTGAGGTAAACTTGCCCAAGGTCTCAGTGCTTAGTCGTAATGGTCCTGTGACACTTGGGCCCACAGAAGCCTCCTGAGCTATAAGGAGAGAGGGAGCTTTTATCAAAAGTCACCTAACAAGAATAAAAAAATGACAGTGGGGATGGCACACTGCAGTGCCGTGGGATTCTCTTCCAGAACACAAAGCCATCTCCATCGCAGCCGACTGGGTGGGGCTGGGGGAGAGGCTCTGTCCCCCAGGACTGGGTGAAGGGTCATAGAGGGCAGGGCCTGGAGTCCTGGGCTCTGCAGTGCTCCTCTTGCCGGGAGATCACAGGCTGGTCTACACCCACTTCCTCTTCTAGTCCAGAGGGAAACACTTTTTGAAACTGAGGATACACTACAGTCCTGCTGTGGTAACCCATCACCTGACCGTTTGTGGTTTTAGGCACTCGCGAGGCTGAGAAGTCGCTTGGGCAGGGCATTTTCTGCCTCCTAAGCAGAGCCACACAAATGAACAAACAGCTAATAACAGAGCATCTGTTGGCAAAGGATACAAAAAAAAAGCCCCATTTCCAATCAGATCCTCACCCTTAAGAACTCCCACTGAGAAGTTCCCTTCCAAAATCATGGACGATGTAAGTATTTAAAAGGGTTTCTGTGACAGCCGTTCAGAGAACTCCTTGCCTTTGGCTTAGATGGTTGATTCCTGCCACCCCCCAGCTTCCTGGTTTCCTAATACTCACCCCCACCCACAACAGCAAGTCCTGTCTCATCTTGTCCTCTGGGGCTCCTATTCTTCGAGGATGTGCCATGTGACCCTGGAGGAGAACAGGGGCGTAGCAGACTTGTGGCACCCTAAGATGGGTTGATGGCATGTACGCTAAGTAGCTTCCATGTTTCTCTAGCACTCAGGGAGGCTCATTAAGACTCATTATCCCCTAGCGACCATTTCAGCAAATAAGTCCCCCAGAATTCCCTTGAGAGTTGACACTGCAACTTACTCTACTTTATCTTTTCATGCTGTTCCCGCCTCCCTTCCCCCAGGAGCGGATGAGAGGTACAAGTACTTCTCGCTGCACGGATGGGGAGTGAAGAGGCTGGGCCATCCATGGAACAGCACGCTCAAGTTCTGCTCTAATTACAGACCTGGCTGGTCCTGTGCTCATCCCTCCAATCCCCAATCCATCCTTCCTTCAGAATCATGTGCCACCAATCCTCCGGCCTTGAACATGACAGCCCAGCTTCCTGCCATGCCTGTACCTGCTCACTCCATCATCCGCGCCCTTCACCTCGCCCTTCTCTCGGTCTCCATGTGCCTGTGCCCTTTCCCTGTCCCTAGCATCGCTCCTCCTTAGCCCCAAACCCAGTTCTTTGAGATGCAATACTAATACAAGTTTTCATTTGACCCTTCATTCCTTTCAAGATACCACGATGTCACTTTTTCTTTTTCCTTCACTGCCCAATTTCTTTCTTTTCTTTTCTTTTCTTTTTTTTTTTTTGAGTGTCACTATATAACCCTTGGTAGCGTGCTGTGGCATCACAGCTCATGGCAACCTCAAACTCTTAGGCTTAAGCAATTCTCTTGCCTCAGCCTCCCAAGTAGCCGGGACTACAGGCACCAACCACCATGCCTGGCTATTTTTCGTTGTAGTTGTTATTGTTGTTTAGCAGGCCTGGGCTGGGTTTGAACCTGCTAGCCCCAGTGTATGTGGCTGGTGCCATAACCATTGAGCTAGGCGCCGAGCCTCTGCCCAATTTCTTGAAATAGTGGTCTAGACCAGGTCAGCCCAATAGTTATACACTGTAAGCCATATATGCATATAATTTAAATCTTTCTAGTAGCCACATTACAGAAGTAAAAAATAATTTTGATAATATATTTTATTTAATCTCATATATCCAAAATGGGAGCATTTCAACATGCAAACAACTTTTAAAAATAATGACTAGGTTACTTTAGTCTGTATTCATGTTGCATCTTCCAGATCCCAGTGTGTCATGCAGCCTGCCCCTTTGGACTTGTCACAGGCAGGTGCTCAGCAGCCCAGTGCCTGGTGGCTGCTATGGGCCACAGGCAGGTTTGGATTTCCTGGGCCACTTCATTGCAGCCTGGCAACTCCACAGTAGTGAGTGTAGGTGGGGGCTACCCGCTGCATGGAAAGGGCTCCCCGGACTGAGGAACACAGCAGTGCTGCAGTCGGGGGCTGGGGCTATTTGAGCTTTCAGCAGTCTCTGATTCTGTGTGTAAATTGATTCAATACATTTTTATATTAATGGGTTGCCTGTGTTCCAGGTGCTGGGAAGATATGGAGGGGGGGGAATTCACACAAATCCCTGCCCCTGCAGCTTGTACTCTGCAGGGGTGGGGGAGGTGGATGTGCGGAGCAGACAGTGAAGCAAGTAGGATGAACAGGATGCTGACTACAGATGAGGGCTGTGAGGAGAGGGGCCCAGGAAGGCTCCCCCGGCCGGCCTCTGTGCATTCCCTGAGCTCCTCGCTCTCCTGAAGCGTGACTCTCCTGATGAGTCCTCTGTCCCTGTGACCCTTGCTTTGCTGTCTCATCCTCCATGTAACTGCTCCCCAAGGTCCCATCCCTCCCGCCTCATCCTGAGACTCTCTGGGCTGGTTCATCTACCCAGGGGCACGCACTTGTCACTTTGCTGAGGAAGACTCCCCCAACTGTCTCTAGGTTGGTGTTACTTTCTCAGGTCAGGAATTCAGAATCACCATTTGGCACAGGACATGAACACGGCTCCACAGATCACTATGAAATGTTTATTTTATAGAAAAGGAAACAAACAATTTAAGAGAACCAGAATTATGACATAGCTGGGGATTCCCACCAAAGAGCGTTTTCTCTTATCTTCCTAGCTAAGAGTCTTCCATTTCCCCCTGCGTTCCATGTAGAGGCATTGTGGGGAGGGGACAACCTGAGAACCCTGGCCAGGTGCACCAACTAGCAGGCTGGATGTGCTCTTAGGAACTCTATCACACTGTCATGACTACTGATATAAAAAGGGCTCTGCTCTGAGCAGACATTCAACATATTTTCCTGTTGAGCACCTGCTCTCCTGCCCAGCAGGTCTTCAGATGACCTGAACCGAGCCAGGATTGCCGACTCATGACTATGGGATGCAAAAACTCAGTTCATTTTCTCCTCCAGCAAACATTCAGAAAAATTCATTTTCTTCTCCCTCCTGTGTTCCCTATCTTGGTGAATGGCATCACTTCCCTCTTGGGGTCTATGACTAGAAATCTTGGCATGGCTGCTTTGAATGCTTCCCACCACTTCAACTCCCTACTATGCAAGTGAACACCAGAGCAGCTGGCCCAGGCCCAGGCTTCTTTGACAAGATGTTACCAAGCCCCATTTCCCTATTGTGACTTTCTGACCTATAGTGTGAAAACTGCCCCAATGACTCTTTTCCTTCAAAATAAACCCCCAATTCTTAGCCTGACCTTCTAGCCTTGGTCAACTATAATTGGCCTCAACCTGCCTTCCTACCCCTAATCTGCTGTCAGCTTCCCTGCTTCCTTGGTCTGGACTGTCCTTATCCCCATTTAAGCCCATTAACGTTCTCCTGTTCCCTCCAAGTCCATTGCCATGAAAACATGGAAAAACCCTTTGGAACCCACTCATCTTGATCTTTCTCTCTCACAGAGGCTAGGACTGCTGTTGCAACATTATTTTCCTCTGCTGTGCACGAGCCCATGTCTGCCTCCCCTGGGATGTCAGTCCCCACAGGCCACAGGTGCAGGCTGTATTCTACTCATCGTCCTGTTCCCTCAGTGCCAGGTGCATGCCTGCACTGGGCAGGGCAGGATCCCAGACATGCTTGGTGAGAATTCTTCTCCAGGCCACCAAGTGGGGAGCATGCTGTCAGCCGGCCTTCAGCCAGGCTGTGGGAGGCAAGCTCGGGGGGACCAGAGAAGATGGGCATTACCAGTTGGGGTTGCTGGTGACCTGTAGACACAAAGCCAGGGGGAAATGGGCCCTTACCAGACTCCTCTCCTTCCCTCATAGACTGCTCTATGGCAGCCCTGATGCAGAGCTCTCGGGCCCGGATGCCTGAGACGTTGCTGCTGTCGGAAATGGCTTCCAGCACAACGGAGTCGATGTTCAAGCAGGCGGCGTTGTAGTACTTGGCCATGCTGACCGCGGTGGCTGATTTTCCTGTAAAAAAGGCCAGGGGGTTGAATTTTATGGTTCTCATTTTCTGAATGTCCTAGACAGAAGAAGACTCTAGAACACAGGTCCTGGTAAAGAGATCTCTCTGAGGGCTCTGTTTCCAAGTCTCTTGTGTAGCCAGAGGTGGCAGCGGCAAGGAGAAAATCCCAGCCAGAAGTCAGGGCGGTGGACCTGGTCCTAGTTCGCCACTGATGGAGCAAGGAGGAGACCCCAGCCAGAAGTCAGGGTGGTGTCCATCACCTCCCCTCCAATTTTTATCATTTCTACATGTTGGGAACATTCCAAGTCCTCTCTTCTAGCTACTTTGAAATATATAGTACATTTTTGTTAGATAGGGTCACCCCATTAGAACAAATTAGAACACATTCCTTCTATCTAACTGTATCTTTGTCCCCATTCACTAATCTTCATTTTCCCTACCTTTCCCAGACCACACATATGTGTAAATATTATGTAACAATTAAAATTTAATAAAAAACCACCATCTGTACTGTGGCTTGATTAACCAGTTCCCCATGCCGAGTGTTTCAATTGCTCCCACGTTTTAAATTATGGTAAACCGTGCTGCAGTTAGTCTCTGTCCACATCATTATTTTCCTAAGAAATGTTTGGAAGTAACACTGCCTGGTCAAAGGGTTTGCACCTGCTTTCCCCTCTCTTTTAAAATAATTTCCTGTCTTAGGTTTTTCTCTAATATTTTAATGTTTTAAATTATGAAAAGAACACGTGCCCAAGTAACTCAGGGAAGTACAAATCCAAGATGAAGTGTCCTCCCTCTCCTTCTTAACTTTGGATCTGGGAGGTCAGCAATTTCACACTTTGGGGAGAATCTCTTGGCATATAAATTATACACAAAAGGGTCTTTTACTCTCTTCAAAAATTATATGTGCTAACTGATCTATAAACAAAAAGGGCAAAATAACTTAAGCGAACAGTCTGACTTTAAAAGGTTCTTCATGAAGATTCCTAGAAAACTGTAAGGCTCCATAAAAATGCCAAGATTATTACTGCTGTCCTCCACACTTGGGAATGCTTTTCATCTGCAGATGTAACTGTGACTGAACCCTCCCCTAGACTGGGGCTGGTAAGCTCCTTCCAAGTAAGTGCATTTTCAGGGCTAAGTCTCCAGCTGCCTTCAGTGTCTCCTGGTCTACTGACCTTCCCTTATAGTTCTTTCAGGAAACACAAAAATGGCATGAGTCGCTCATGCGGTGGGGTCTTCAAGACATTTATTTAAATTATGTTCTTATTTGCTTTGTTTGATTTCTATCTGTTGCCCCCAAATCTGGCCTTCCACCTTCTAGGTTCTGGTTTATGACTTCTCAAGGAAAGGCTCTTCAAAGGAAGGGGGGATGGATTGTGACATTTTTGGATTCCTGGAGCTTCCCAGTGATTAGTACGTTGAAAATGCCCCATGAAAGTTGCCTGTATGAGTGACAGTAATTGGATCCGAAAAAGGTTTCATTGCCCTTCTTCAAGTAAGCTGAAACTAAGAGAGGTTGCAGAGCATCCTCCCAGGGTCCCCCTGCTCTGTCACTTACTAGCTGGGTGACCTTGGGCAGATGTCCTTGAATTTCTCTGAACCTTAACTTCCTGTGAGGTGGGGCAATTAAACTCTTCCCTGGTTGTGAAGTTCAAACAGACAAATGGACAGGAAGAAGCTCTGTAAACTGTGAGTCACTACACAAGTTGAAGATCTTGTGGTTTTGCTCCTTTGTTTTTTGTTTTTTTTGATGAAGTCAGCAAATGTAATTTTGGAGCCAATGAAGGATTCTTGATAAAGGATGGCTCACTCTTTGGTTGACAGAAAAATACTCCTTGAGAACATATAGTATGTGATTGGAGTCTGTTTTCAATGGGGATTCAACCTCCAGATATGGGTTATAATTATGAATGGTAACTAGCATTGTAGTAATAATGATGATAATATCAAAAGATTTTTGTTTGGGTATTTATTAGGTGCTAAGTACTGGGTGGGATAAGCATTTTATATAAATGTTCTCATTTAATTCTCATGACTACCCTCTAAAACAGATATTATTATACCATTTTGAAGACAGGGAAACTGAGCACGGAGAACTTAACTTTCTCCAGTGCACTAATCTATAAATGGCAGTGTTAGGATCTGACATAGGGCTGTTTGGCTCTAGGGTCCAGCCTTGTAATCACTCCGCTATGCTGTTTCCCAGATAAGATGATTAGTATCTGCCATGACCACACAAGTGATGTGATGTTGCCACCCTGAAAGCGACAGAGTTTATGGAGGTGACGTGGCACCCCTGACTTAACCTCCTTTGAGAATTGTGGCATACCTGACAGGGGCGTCCCATGGATGATAATGGCAATGCCTTTCTGGTTCTTGGCCAAGCGGGCTTCTGCAGAAATGTCGATGCCCAGGTGGCGAGCGATTGCCCTGCTCACTGGGTTGTTCTCTACCTCTCCAACTTCTTCTGCGGATTGGCTATCCAAGCTCTGAATCTTGTCAGCTGTAAATTAAAAATATGTGTGTACGGGCTGGGCACAGTGGCTCATGCCTGTAATCTTAGTATGCTGAGAGGCCGAGATGAGTGGATCACCTGAGCTTAGGAGTTCGACACCAGCCTGAGCAAAAGCGAGACCCTCATCTCTACTAAAAATAGGAAAAAAACCCTCAAAATAGCCAGGTGTGGTTGTGGGTACTTGTAATTTTAGTTACTTGGGAGGCTGAAGTTTGAGGTTGTTGTGAGCTATGATGATGCCACGGCACTTTACCCAGGACACCACAGTGAGACTCTGTCTTACACACACAAAGTGTGTATACACACATACAAGTGCATGTGTGCATACAGCAAGACTTTACAGGGGTACTGGTGGAAATAGGAATGAGTTTTTCTTTTTAAATACCACTGTTTTAAAACAGCAAATGTTGCAGCCCTCCTGGCCTGTTTGTTGTGTATGAGAATGCCCTTTTGGGCTAATTTGTCTGTAGTTGATAAGATATAAAAACAAAAATAGTCTTTGACCTTAATTCTATTTTGGGGAATATCTTTGGCTGAAAAGAAGAAAGGGCAGTGTGGAAAGAGACTATTTATGGTGGGAAAATATTATTAGAAAATAATATAAGGGAAATGTTAAGGAGTCAATACATAGTAGTGATTACAATAATGACTTAGATATCACAGACTGGTAAACTACAGTCCACAGCCCAAATCTGTCCTGGGATGTGTTTTTGTAAATAAAGTTTTATTGGAACACAGCCACACCCCTTTGACGACATATTATCTTTGGCTGCTTCCATGCTACAAAGGCTTGCAGCACAGACAAAGTCCAAAATATTTACTGTTTGGTCTTTTATGGGAAAAGTTTATCACATGTTGATTTGGATAAAAAGTATTGGCCTAGAGAAATGTCTATAATCAAAAAAAGCAATACACACAGGATGCAGAGTGGTGTGCAGCCAAGTACACACAGTGACCCCAAACACATTCCGTGTTACAAGACCAGGCTCATACTTTAAATTTTGTTTTGTAACTTGCTTCTATCTTAGTGAGAGTTGGGGGGAGGATTCAGGGTGGGGGGACATAGATTTCCCATTTCTGCTTAGAGATAACTGGTGCCAAAGATTAAAATGCTTGGTTACTTTGAAACATTAATTTTTCCACGCTTTCCTCATCCTCATCGTCATCAGGGTAGGTCTTAGAGTCGACGAAAGGGACGTGCTCCAGGTTGGATGTGACAGAGATCCCTTGGCTGAGTGACGTCCTCTTTGTGCTCACAGAGGTTCCCTGATCTGACGTGGGAATATCTTCATCTTCCGCTGGGGGCAAAGGCAAGAGGGAAGAGTTGGGAGGGTTCAAGGGAAATGGGGGCAGAAAAGGAAAGGAAGACAGAGGAGAATGACCATTCCGGCTCCGTGGCCCTGCACTACCCAACCCTAACACACCAGTATCGCAGTCAATTGGCTGTTACGTAAGCATCTGTCTGCATAGTGTTTCTCCATCGTAAAGTTTGTTTAAATACCCAAATTATGCATTTGCTCAGGAAATTGGGAAAATTCAAAAGAGTCCCAAATGATAAAATTTAGCTGTAAATAAAGATAGGGCTAGATGAAGAAATGGTAACAGAGGAATTACACTGAATTTCATACCTCTCCAATTGATTTTTGATTTTTCACAACTAAGCTTGAGGTCATTTTGTACATGTTAAATTATAGTCTGCCTTCCCCCTTTCATTTATCATGAACTTTCCCCACATCATTGTTAGGAACAGCTACCAATTGGTTGGCCCAACACCTCCTCATTGTCCCTAGTCTGTAGTATTTTAGGGATGCAAAGAGCTGTGACTGCACAAGGTGACCCCTTCTTTGTTTAGAATTTGGATCTGAGCCCGAGAGCTGCAGCTCTCTTGTGAATGGTGGAATGTGCTGGGGGCTGGAGGCCATCCCTGGACGTGGTCAGGGGAATGGAGGAGGACCGTGTACAGCGTGAGAGCAGAGTGGGGAGATGTTCAGGGAAGTGCTGGTGAGAAGCAGACTGTGAGCCTTCCTGGGGTCCCTCAGGACCGACTGTTTCTGGCTCTAGACCATCTTCCATCGGAACTAAAGGAAAAGTGAATGCACAAAACGATGTGTAAGGACCATGAGATCAACGAGGCCTTCTCTGCCTTTACACGATCCTTTATGTACTGAAGCCCCATGCAGCCCACTGCCTTATGCCACTGGGCCGTCCCTCTGTGTCTTTCCCCCACCTCCTTCCTGAATCAAAGGCAGGGGCCTTGTGTCATAGACTCTTTCTCCAGCATTTTAGCTCAGTGCTTGGCAACACAGTGGGTGTTTGTTATGGGCTTGATTGTACCTCATTCCCCTCTAATTTGCATGTTGAAATCCTAATGCTCCAGCATGTCAGAATGGGGCTGTTTGGAGATAGGGCCAGAAAAAAGTAATTAAGGTAAAATGAGGTCATATGGGTGGGTCCCAATCCAAGAGGACTGGTGTCTTTATAAGAAGAGATTAGAACACAGACACCCACAGAGGGAGGACCCTGCGAAGACCGAGGGACAGGGCAGCCATCTGTAAGAAGGGCTTCAGAAAAAGACAGCTCTATTGACACCTTGATCTTGGACTTCTAGCCTCCAGGATTGTGAGAAACAGAATTCCTATTGGTTAAGCTAGCCAGTCTGCGGTATCTGTACGGCAGCCCTAGTCAACTAGTACAGTGCTCAAGGAACAAGATAGGAGAATGAGTGGGATGCAGCCTGCTTCTGTTCTCCTTTTAGGCCAAACCAGTATTTTCTGATTAGCTTCTCTTTCCTTGAGAGACAGAGAGACTCCCAAGGACAGGAGAAAGGACACCATTCAGTCTTTAATGCCCTCGCTTCTCTAGCACTGTTCACCGGGCACTGTTGTGTATCAGCCCCTGTTCCACACCCTCGGCTTACAAGTGGGGAATATGAGAATAAACACTGCTTTTATGGGGGTGCTTGGCTAGTGGGAGAGGCAGGTATGAAGAAAATAATTAGCCATGTAATGACTGTTCCCCAGAAGACAGCAAGAAAAAAGAGGGAGGCATGTTTCCAGAAAGAGGGCAGAGAAAAGCTACACAGTCCCACAGTCAGCCAGGAACCTTCCCTCTCAGGCATACAAGAGAGGCCCCGGGCAAATGAAGGGACAACTTGGGACTGCTGGGCTAGAAAGGGTGTGATTATGAGAGCTCAGTGCCCCTGGTGGCTGGGGCTTGGCCTTGAGGCCCACGGAAGGGCTGGCCTATTTCTTGTGTGAACTCCCACCTCCTATCTCTTTTGGGGTTCCGATTTCTACCTTGCATGATGCATTACCCCAGCACACCCACAGGAGGCAGTGGAGTGTAGTGATTACCAGCACAGACTCTGGAGTCAGAAAGCCCTGGGCTGGAACCTTGCCTCCTGTTCGCTGCAGTTTCCCATCTGTGTGTGCAAAGTCCCCAGCAGAGTCCAGCATGTCCTCCATCATCTATACCAGCTGGTTTTAAGACTGAATTCCCTACTGGATTCTACTGAAAGCAGAATGTATTCCAGCCTCTGCATCCATGAAAGGGGCATAACAGGACCTATTTTGTAAGGATTAGAAATAAAGTACACGAGGCACCTGGCCTCTGCTGGGCATCTGGCAGGTACACAGCAGGGGTAAGTGATTCAAAGGGGCTGGGGCAGTGCTCGGGCCACGGTTCCCCTTGTTGAGTTCTCACCATTATCCTGTGCCAGATTCTCCAGAAATTTCGCCTTCATCTGTTCCTCTCTTGACCTCTTCATCTCCTTAAAGTACTCATACACTTCCGGGGGCAGCTTCTCCCCTGGGTTGCGGGGAGGCAGCAGGATGGTGTTGTAGGAGTCATAGCCCTTCAGCTTTCGCAAGATCTGCTCAAGGGGAGAAAGGGAACCGCTGTTGGTTTCCCCAGAAGTATCCTCCTGGTAGCACTAGGTGAGTTTGCTCATTGACCTTACAAAACTCCTATCTGAGGCTGAGCCTTGCAGAAATACTCAAAGGGTGGGCCCTTTGGCAAGGTCTAAGAAGCAGGGCTGAGCTCCGAACTTGTGGGGATACGGGATCTTTATTTTGCTCTATTTCAGCCTGTGCATTTTACATGTGGAAAGGAATTTTCTCCTAGTTTTTAAAATAACATATATTGTTTTTCTATTTCATTTTTTCCTATGACAGAAGTACAGAACTCTATTATCCACTTCGAATGACATATTCTTAAAAAATATTGTGGTTAGTAATATTACACTAAGCAAGGCTGTTGTCTCATAAATAGAGGGTTCAGGGAAAAACAGGTATGTGTATGTGAATGTATATTGGAGTGATAAGATATAATAAAATACCTATGGTGCATTTTACAAGGGTACATGGTAAATTTACTAGGTGTAGAATATAAATGTCTTAGCACAACAACTAAGAAAATGCAGTGAAGGCCATGTTAACCAGTTTGATGAAAATATTGCAAATTGTATATAAAACCAGCACATTGTACCCCATGGTTGCATTAATGTACACAGCTATGATTTAATAAAAAAAAGATAATAAAATACAGGATGCCTAGTTAAGTTTGAATTTCAGAGAAATAAGAAATACTTTTCTTTAGTACAATTATGTCCCTGTAATATATGGGGCATAATTATACTAAAGAAAGGTATTTGTTGTTTATTTGAAATTCAAATTTAGGTTGGCAGCTTGTTTTTTCTCCTAAATTTGGCAATCCTAATGTTATGTATATTTATAAGACCCAGTAAAATGAAGTTCTAGAAAGCATTTGTTTCCTTCACAACCTGATTTATTGGTGTGAAAATCTGTTTTGGTAGGCAATTCTTCTTCAGGATTACCATTTTTATTTGTTTGAAAACCATTGCTAATAAGTTTGTTCTAAAATTTACAGGAAAAGGCAAAGTTAAAAGCCTAATGGAGAAGAATGCAAGGAGAAGATTGCCCTGCCAGATGCCAGGACTTACTATGAAGCTGCAGAAATAGAGTGGGACTGATGCTGGGAGAGACAAATGAGCTCAGAATCCACCCATTCATGTATCGAACATTACTACAGGACAGAGGTGGCAGGGCAAATCAGTGTGGGAAGAAGGAATATGCCAAGGACTGGATGAGGTAAGGGTACAAAGTCCTGGCCAGCTTGTAGCAGTTGGGGCAACCTGAAGGGCTGACCCAGCTCCCAAGCTCCACTTTTGATCAGCTGAAGTCTGTGTTGTGATGTTGTGTCAGCTTATCCCTCTATGCCCGGTTGGTTTCCTTCTCTTCACAGGTGTGCTCCTGAGTGAGCTCTCAGTAAACCTCCCACAGGCAAACCTGTGGATCCTGACCCTCAGCAGAGGGAGCTATGTCAACATAAGCCATTAAGGATCTCATAAATGCCTATTGAAAAGATGTCCTTCTGTAGGGAAGACTCCCATTCTGAGAAAAACTGAGAGTGGCCTCCAAAGCAGGCAGAGGGTACACACCGCAGTAAAGGAGATAGAAGATTCCACGAGTGAGAGAGGTAGGGTCCAGAGGAAGCAGAGCCACCTTAGCTAAGCCATTCTCAAATTCCTGACCCTCAGAGACCAAGAGATGACAAATTTGTTTCAAGTTGCTAAATTTTGGAATACTTTTTTGTTATGCAGCAAGAGGTAACTAATACAGCGTCAGTCGCCATGAACAGCAACCCCTTATGAGAAAACAATTGAGCAACACATTTAAGATACTCAAGCAAAGAAAATTTGAGCCAAGGATAGATACTGTATCCAATCAAACTGATTCTCAAAAACCACAGATAGACAGTTATGATCATGTGAGTATTCAGGGAATACTGTTGCCATGATCCCTTCCTGAGGAATCCTCTAGAGAATGGTTTTAGACAACTCAGAAATGACTAGAAAAGATTCACTGTAAGGATTGATGTTGGGTACTGCTCATGAGGGTGTAGCACTAAGACTCCATGATGGAAATTAAGTTCGGATACCTTAACCATCAGCTCCAAAATTATTGATAAAGTACAAGTTGAAAAGTATGGAGGAAGTGTACATGAGATGATTACCTAGTAGGCATTAACTGGGAGTAAAAGAATATCATTTTAAATTATAGGGTGCGGGAGGGACGAGAGAAAAAGAGATTAGTAGCCAATTTCATCATTACTCCATTTCTAAGGAGTAGGGTTCTAAGGGTATTGGACAAAGGTGGTATAGTTAAGGCAGGAGAGCAGGGTGGGAGTGTGAAACGTGGATCTGGAGGAGCAGCTGGAACACAACATAGAGGCTGTATTGTACTTGTAGATAACAGGACTCGGTGGTCTTTTTGTTGGTAGGAATATTGGTATTGATATGTGAAATGTGAAACTATTAAATGTGTATTTTATAAGACAAATTGATATGTAAGCTAATATTCAAGATTTTTAAGAAAAAACAGAAATGACTAAATATCAAAGAATTTACATAAAATACTTGTATCTGAAATTGGAGTCTGAAACATCATTATGCATTAAGTTTTTTTTCTCTCTTAAATACAGTATTTCCTAATTCTGTCTACTAAAAAGACTTAGAAGAAGTCACAACTCAGTGGTCCAGACTCTGATCTCTAAATACCATTTCCTACTAAAAGGAACCAGGGACCCTCAGAGAAATGATTGACTTCGGGTCTGGGCAGGAAATGGACCTGAATCTGGGATATCTTAGGACTATTTTCCTTGGCTGTGGGTAATGAGACCTCACCTCCCCAAAAACCTATCAGTAAAGGCCACGTGGGAAGCATGGACTTCCACCTCCATCTGATGGTAAAGAAGTGCCCCTTCCTCTCTGCTGGGTGGTGTCAGACAAGGCCTAGTAGAGAGTCAGAGATTTTACCATCACTCAGTAGTACTAGGAAGTACCACAACTCCTCTATCCCCCATGCAGATTCAGTAGACATCAGCAGCAATGAGACTCTTGTGCCCTTCCCAGCCAAGGAGGTGTCAGTGGAGGCCTTGCGGGGAGCCAGAGATACCACTCCTGCCCAGCAGTAATGAGGAGCCCCTCCTGTTATTGTTAAAGAAGGCTAAAGAAGAATCTGGACTAATACTCCCACCTGGCAGTAAGAAGGCAGTACCCCTCCCATTTGCCCAAGCAGTGTCAGAGAAGGCCAGTTAAAACAGAAAATTTAACTGAAAATCCTTTATCATACTAATAACCATGATAATTTCAGCTTGAATTAGAAAAGAAAATGAATACACAGCAACACTAAGGTAATAGTGATACTAGAATTATCTTGCAAAGATTCTAAAGCATTCATCATAAAAATGCTTTAATGAACAATCATGAACATACTTGAAACAAATTTATAGAGTCTTGGCAAAGAAACAGAAGATATGAAAAAGAACCATATAACAATTTTAGAACTGAAAAATATGTTTAACAAAATAAAAAACTCAATAGAGGAGTTCAGCAGCAGAATAGAAGAGACAGAGGAAAGAATGAGTGAATTTGAAGATGAAATAATAGAAATGATTTAATCTGAACAGTGGAAAAAATAGAGTAAAAAAATTCTAAAAAATTAATTCGGGGGCTGGGTGCAGTGGCTCATGCTTGTAATCCTAGCACTCTGGGAGGCCAAGGCAGGTGGATTGGTTGAGCTCATGAGTTCAAGACCAGCCTGAGCAAAATCAAGACCCCATTTCTACTAAAAATAGAAAAAACTGAGGCAAGAGGATCGCTTGCTGAGTTGGAAGTTGCTGTGAGCTATCATGCCATAGCACTCTATCCAGGCCTACAGCTTGAGATTCTGTCTCAAAAATAAAAATTAATTTAGGGAACTGTGAGACTATACAAAAGATCTAACATTAGTGTAATTTGAATTCTGGAAGGAGAATAGAAAGAATGTGAGGTTGAAAGAGTCTTAAATAAATCCTCAGCCATAAAAAAGGATGCATTAATGCCTTTTGCAGTAATTTGGAGGGAACTAGAGAGTACCATCCTAAGTAAAGTATCTCCAGAATGAAAAAACAAACACCATCTACACTGTCTAATAAATTGGAACTAACTAAGAGGCACACAAGTACACAGAGGAAAGTCAAAGTCAGAAAATCAAATAGTGGGGAGGCAGGGAAAGGGAAGGGTAAAAACCCACCTAATGGGTACAATGAACACTATTCAGGTGATAGGCATGCCTATTGCCCTGACTCAAGCTGTGTAGCACAAACATCTGTAGTCCCTTCATATTTTGAAATGAAACTATTAAAAAAACTGGTTAAAAATTTTCCAAATTGGGAAAAAGACAAAAAGTAAAAATCTATAGATTTAAGAAACTGAGCAAATCCCAAAGCAAATAAACCAAAAGAAAGACACATTGTAGTCAAACTTCTATGAACTAAGACACAGAAAGATTCTTAAAAGTGGAGAGCAAGACAAGAAATCTTACCTACAGGGAAAAAGCAGTTCGAATAACACTGGACTTTTCATCAGGCTATAGAAGCCAGGGATGAAAGAACTTTGAGGCAGAATTCTATATCTAGTGAAAAAAATCCTTCAAGAATGAAAGGGAAATCAAGACATGAAAGCTCAGATGAAGAAAAACTAAAAAAATAATTTTATCAGAAAACCTGCACTAAAAGAATAGCTAACAGTAGCTCTCTAAACAGAAAGAAAATAACATTAGAAGAAACTTTGGAATATCAGAAAGGAAGAAAGAACAGAAAGAGTAAAAAGATAGGTATATATAATTCATTTTCCTTCTGTGGAGTTTTCTAATTTATGTTTGACAATTGTAATACAAAAATATTTAAGACAGTTGTATTAAAAAATAGGAAGGATAAAGGAAGACAAAGGGAGGAAAGGTTTCTAAATTACACTAGTACTGGTAAAATGTCAATACTAGTTGATTATAATGTTATGCACACATAATGTAATATCTATAATAACTAAAGAGGCTATACGAAGAGCTACATTTAAAAACACTCTAGATCAATAAAAATGGAATTTTAAATAATGTTTAAGCAATCAACAGGGAGGCAGAAAAAGTAAACAGAACAAAAAACAAATAAAATGGCAGACTCAAGCACTAACATACCAACAATTACATTAAATGTAAATGGTCTGCATACAACTAAAGACAGAGATTGGGAGAGCTTATTTAAAAAAAAAAGTACCCAACTACAGGCAGTCTACAAGGAACTCTACTTCAAATATAATGATATAGGTAGATTGCTGCCTACAACTCTTTACTGTAAATGCACTTGAATGTGCATTAGTTTTTTAATTAGTTATTTACAATGTATAATGGAATCACAAAGAAGCAATGAATTCTGCTCATCTCAAACAAGGTTGGTCAGAAAAAGCTACAGAGAAATGATCATTCAATTGACAAAGAAGGGCTCAAGGGGAAATGCCAGAAGGAAGTTTCTTCACTTCACACAGAGAAGAGAGCGTGAATACATGGCAGGGCCCAGCACACATAGGAAAATGGAGCTGGGCTTTGGCTTCTGCTCACCTTTTCTTCTGTGAGATACTGCTGGTCAAATTCTAAGGAGTAAAACTCAATGGGGAAGTTGCAGGGATTCTTCACTATCACCTCTGCCTCGTCTCCAGGTGCAAAAGGCAGCAGTGGCCCCAGCTCCAAAACTGATGGACTAAATTCCAGGCGTGGCTCCAGACCTTGCCCTTGTGCCACCAGTGTAAGCTTATGAGCATTCTGGGCAATCTGGAACACAAGATTTTGGCTGTAGAATTTCTGGAAAACATAAAAGAAAACAAGCATTTGATTCTTTTTTTCTATTACGTGTCACATAAAACTGAACACCACTGAGAAGAAAAACTTATCTGTTTAGATTAAGATAGAATTTTCTTATAAAGTTGCATAGGAGTGATTTACATTACTCCTAAACACAGTATCTAGCATGCCAGGTGCTGTACCAAGTGCTTCGTCACTTGTGGCAAGCTTTCTGAGTGTCACCCCCACATCCCTCAGACCTTCCAGTATGCTCAGATTCCTAGCTACCTCTATCTGTGCCCCTAGGCATAAGGGCTCTCATTTCATGGGGCTTGCTGCCCACGGGCAGGGGAGAACAGGGCAGAAGGGCCAAAGAAGTAACACCTTCTGGGAGCAGTTCTCAAGCAATGACCCTCAGGAGTTGCTGTATAAATACCCCAGTTCCCTTGTTCGTGGGGAGGAATGATTCTGAAGCATGTACTCTGTATATTCCCTTGGCAATCCCAAGTTTGGCAGAAAGCCAGAGCTAGGGCAGTCCATTCACTGCCTGTAATTATGATCAGAGACAAGTTATTAATGATACCATAACTAACAAGCTTTCTCAAAATGGAATAAAAATCTACTTTCCATCAGGTATTCCTAATGTGATTTTATTGGGGAAATGACATAATATTAAACATAGAAATCCACAGGGCTGATCCCTAGAGATCCTGACTGAGCAGGGGCAGAGTAAAGCTAAGGATTCTGCCTTTTTAACCAGATTTCCGGGTCATTCTGATACGGTTGGGCTCATGGCTTTGGGTTGGGGTGCCCTGAGTGGCAATACAATTTGAAGAGCTTTTCCTGTCTTAGCTCAAAGAGGGAAAAACCCAGATGGATGGCATATATACAGACAGGTATACACATAGAAATAGCTATCATTGGACATAATAAGAGAATAAATTATTGGCTAAGAAGGCTTTTTATATGGCTATGGGCTTAGCACCATGTGGCCCAAACTTCTATATTTTAATTGCTTTCTAAAACATTTCATCCATGTCTTTGTTTTCCAGCAGAGTGTCCTGAACACATGCTGTGATGTCTAAGAATTGTTAGCGTGGACATCAGTGACTTCTGATACTGATAGAGATGCAGGACTGGATTGGGTGGGTTGCAGGGATAATCAATTCCTTGTATACAGTGAATAATCCTCTTTCAGTTCCTCTCTTTTTTTTTTTGAGATAGAGTCTCATTATGTTGCCCTTGGTAGAGCGTTGTGGCATCACAGCTCACAGTAACCTCAAGCTCCTGGGCTTAAGAGATTCTCTTGCCTCAGCCTCCCAAGTAGCTGGGACTATAGGCACCTGCCACAATGCCTGGTTATTTTGTTGTTGTTGTTGTAGTTGCAGTTGTCATTGTTGTTTAGCTGGCCCAGGCCGGGTTCGAACCTACCAGCCTTGGTGTATGTGGCCCGCACTGTAACCACTGTGCTATGGGTGCCAAACCTTGTTGGAAACATTCTTTTTTTTTAAACTTTGACCAACATTTATGGAACTGTCTTAACATTGAACTCAACATTTATGAAACTGTCTTAACACATCTATTTCTGAAAAACTATCTCATTGATATTTCCCTCATTCAGGAATGGAAAAAATCCCAAAACTTGAGTAAACCTATAGACAGGCTTAAGACTCTTTAAGAATGACAAACATGTTATTAATATTCTTTTAAAAGGGTTTGAGAGATTTTGATAATGATTAGAAACATGGGTTTTATTTTAGCATGAGATATGAAGTCATTCACTTTTCTTATTTTCCACTGCAGATTCTTAAGCATTTTCTCAAAGCCATTACCAGGAAAATGGGAGTTAACCATAGGTAGTCTATAAAATGTACATCAATTTTTCTTTCAAAATAACAAAATAGAGGAAAACATCCCAAATGCTCAGGGCTTTGAATAAAAGTCTTTACAGAGCAACCTCTTGAGATCTTCTCGGTTCCACAATTTTATTACTTTTACTCTGTTCTTGGAAAGGAATAACTTTGTGCTGGTGGTGGTTACAAAAGAAATGTTTGTGAGGCTCAGGGGAGCCTACCCACCAGCAGGTACTTACCACGACTACTGATGCTGGCAGTTAATAGCTATCAAGACACTACACATTGAGCAGTATGCTGGGTATATTTTATTCAATGCTGTGTATTTAATCTTTAAAATGACCCTGAGAGTAGTTATTACAGGTAACTGATATAACTGAAACCCAGGGGCCAGATACTTTTAAATTCAGATTTTTATAAAGGTAAAAACAGTGCATATACCCTGTGCTACCTAAAACTCTCAGCAGGGTTGGTGTTGGTCCCCAGTAATAAAACACATCAGTATTTTTGCAGTTGCAATGTTTCATTCTGAAAACTAAGTGGTCTGAAATTTATGAAATCCCCCCATCTCCCTGCTTTTGGAGCTTGTTGGATCTCACAATTGCAAAAGGGATTTTTGATATGTTAATATAAATTTTATTTCATCTTTGAGAAAACTGAGGTTTAGTGAAGCTGAGTGATTTGTTCAAGAACACAACCCGTGTGTGCAGAGGCAGAAGGCCGCTCACCCAGGTCTGCTGGCTGCAGACCACCGGGGTCACACAGCGCCCACGTGAACCAGCAAGCGTGTGAAATGCTGTATGCAGAAGAGCGGGGCCCAAGTCACTCAAAGCTTCCTGTGAGACCCAAACAAGCATGGACTTTGAGCAAGGCTCAAGATCCAGAGAATCTAAATGTAGTCACATTTCTTTAAAGCTCACCTCTTCTTTTGGCATGAATTTCACTTGCACGTTGGCCCTCTCTCCAGGATCCAAGACTCCAGATGTGGGCTGGATCTCAAAGATCCGCGTCTTTGGCTTTAATTCAGCACGTATCTTCCGTCTTAAGTACTTTGGCATGTGTTTATCCAGCTGGTTTATAAATATCAGATAATTAGATTATCTCCTATGGAGAATGGACCCATTTCATCTTCCACTCACAACAATGTGCATTTCCCGAGTATTTCTCAGGTGTCAAGGAATGAGTAGATATCAGAGGTACAAAGACATCTGATCTGATAGGGCCTCAGGTGCTGGGTCAAGGGCCCAGATTTTATTCGGGAGGCAATGGTTGCCACAAAAAAGTCTTTGAGCAGGAGATTGAAATCATGAGAATGAAGGCTTATATGTACAAATCTGACTGAAACAGTTACAGGGAAAGTGGGACCAAGAGGACAAAAGGGCCGCAACTCACTTACCTTGCCAGAAATCTTTACGGTATGGACAAACCATTCACAAGGGACTTGGAGGTGATTGGAAAGCTGAATAGTTTCCACCAGGCACTGTCCACACTGAATCGCAGCAAACTCCACTTTTTCACAAGACAGAGTCATAGCAGGAATGATCACATTGGCTTGGAGACAGATGTGAACTGTTGGCCCTCCAACAACCTAGAGTGGGTATAAAATTGCTGTTACCATGTGGCATGGGGTTGGGGGAAGACTCATAGCTCTGACATAATACTTGGATCATCCCAAGGGCATGACCTTGGGAAAGCTGGGGACCTGGAGCGTCGGGTGGGCCCAGCGGTGCTTCATACCTTGATGGGCAGCATGACTTCTTTGTTTCCAACAGGAAGATTGGCCCCTAGTGGGTCAAATCTCACTTCAAATGTTTCTGTTTCACCATAAGGCAGATTCTTTACACGATCCAGCTCAGTACTGAATCCTGGAGGGCAAGACAAAATTTCTTTGTGGGAAAGAGAAACAGCAAACAAAAGCTGCTCTAGATAGAGGCCTCTCTGGGGCAGGATGAACACTTGGAGTACCCCTGAATGGCCCAGCAACTCTTTTAGGTGACCCCTGCAGACACAAAATGTTGCTCTGGAAGGACAGTACGGATGGGTTCCTTGTTAGAAACGACAAAGTGTAGTAGGAAAGGGTCTCCCCAGCCTGGTTACCTGTGTCTTGAAGCAAACGCTTTACTGCATGGAAGGACACTGGAAAGTGACTTGTGTTGGTGATCTTGATGATGTGGGTACGAATTTCACCAAGGACGATGTAGCCAAAGTCCAGGGTATACTCTGGCAGCTGGACTCTGAAACAGGAACAAGCTTTCCTTAAACCTGGAAGGCTACTTTCCAAAAGTGACAGAGTGTAAGGTCCTGTGCACAGTTTCACTCTCTAGAATGGAGAACAATTACTAGCTGCCAGAATGGAGTTTAGAAACAACATAACTTCCTCAGAAGTTCACACCAGTTAGCCGTCATCTCAGAACATGGCATGGGCCCTCATGGACCTGAAATAGGACTTGCCTGTTAGACAAAGCTGGAGTTTTATGACTTTCAGAGACAGAAAACTGCCCAGTTGGCTTGATGCTGGGGAAAGGCAGATCACAAGAGGAGAGTGGATTTCACTCCTAAATGATCAACCGCTTTTCAGGGAGGACTCTGCAAGGCTCCATTACCCTTTGAATACACTTGCTCTATTACCCTTTGAAACACACAACACAGAAGGGCACTCACTTGATCAGTTTGTGGAGATTCCAACTGCTGCAGCAGGTATCGTTGTTGGGCTGGGGGATAAATGAATGCTGATGTTCTAGTGCATAGCTTTGGACTATAAGTCGTTCTATTTCCATCTGGAGATGAGCGCTTAACTGGAGCAAGAGAGATGGGCAAGTCAGCAAATTCTCCTGGAATATTCATTCTCAATGGGGATAGTATCCCCCCGATGGGGTGAAGATTGGTTCTTGTTGTGGGCCTTGGAAAGTATCTTAGATATTACAATGGTTGGTGGCCCTCCAAAAGGGCCACAGCACATCAGTATATATGTGGTATTAAAATTTTCATGGGACAGGACTGGGGGAGGGCAAACAAATGAATACATCCACACCATGGAATACTACTCAGCAGAAAAAAGGAATGAACCATTGACGTGCACTACTTGAATGGATTTCAAGGGCATTATGTTGAATGAGGAAAGTTCATCTCAAAGGTTATGTGCTATACAATCGGTCCCAGCCATGGCTCCAACTCCCTACTGGATGTTCCGCTCAGAAGAGGCACAGAAATCTCACGCTCAGTAACTGTCTCATCTATAGGGACTCATTTTCTTCCCTTCCCCTCCCACCCCAAATTACTTTCTCTCCTGGGTTTCCTACTTCAGCGCCGCCTCCTTACTTTGTCATCCAAGCAAGACACGTAGAGGTCACCTTTGCTTCAGCCCCATATCTAATCAATCCCTAGTCCTGGCCATTCCAGCTCTGAAATACTTAGTGAACTTGCCCAGTTCTTTCGGCCCTCTTGTCATCACCATTGTCTGCACCCCTACCACTGGCAACACCTTTTAAAAGCTGATCTTTCTACATCTATTCTCAACTACCCAAGTCCCTGTCCCCTCAAAGCTCTACTTGGGGCCAGAGGAATCTTTTAAAGATGCAAAACCGGACTAAATGTGGAACGCCCATTTCCTATGCCTAGGTCAGTTTCTTGTGAATTTCCTAGGCCTGAGTTCCATGGATGGACTGTGTCCATTCATTGATGCACTCATTCACCTTCCCCCCGGCGGAAGGGACTGCATTCATTCGTTTCCTGGCCAAGGAACCCATACACCTATATATACCCTGAGGCTAGAGGCCTAGAGGAGGAGACGCAGAAATACCGGGAGAGGAACAGAGAGAGCATCTCTCTCCCCACTTGAAATCTCTCCCTCTACCAGGAGCTTTGGTGTTTTCTGTATTCTTTTCTGTAAATCAATTCTGTCTTACCACGGATGGGTAGGGGGGGAATAATGTAATGAAGAATAATAAAATACATATATTTAAAAATATATATTAAAAAAAAAACGATGAGATGTGATTCTTGAATGCAGCAGATATCTGGTTTAAATTTCTGTATCCAGTCAGCCAACCTGTGCCTCTTTAGAGGACAGTTTCAACCATTCACATTAATTGAAACTAAAGATAAGCTTCTGGGATGTGGAGTGGGTATTTTGGGTCATTTTGCCATCATAGAGTTTAGTATGTGGTCAAAAGTTTCTGCCTGAGTTTACTTTTATGGTGGAGGATTGTGCTGGTCATTATGGAGGATAGGTCTGAGGATATCCTGGAGTGCTGGTTTAGTTATGGCAAATTTCTTCAACACATGGATGTCCTTAAAGTATTTAGTTTCTCCGTCATAAATGAAACTCAGTTTGGCTGGATAGAGGATCCTGGGTTGGAAGTTATTTTGTTTTAGGAGG